>JAKLNC010000055.1:28943-138450 GCA_022813145.1 Barbatosphaeria neglecta
CCCCCCCCCCCCCCCCCCCCCCCCCCCCCCCCCCCCCCCCCCCCCCCCCCCCCCCCCCCCCCCGCGAGACGGCGGAAGAGAGAATAGGCGGTAGATCGTTCTATTTGCACCATGATGCGACACGGCTCTCGTGGAGGTCACTGGACTCACCTATTGGAGAAACTTTTGGCTTCTGTGGAGGGGCGGGTGGTCCAGATGCTGCTGGGAACCAGATCCCATTATTCATTCTATTAGTCGAAGAGAGAGAGCATCGTGATGGTGTCTGAGGACACCTCGATAGCAACCGAGGCCGGGACAGACGAGAAAGGAAGGCACCTTTAGATAGTGAAATTGAGAATCAAGAACTGGCCCTTTTTCGTCCAACACATTGAGCCCATGAAGAAGTGCCTACCTGCTTGCTGACGGCAACTAAGCTCCGAATGAGGGGCACGTATGATCCTCACCAAGAATCAACCTCCTCTAGGGCGGGGCCATCAGGTAAAGCCAACAAGTAACTCCAGGTCTTTTTTTTTTTTTGTTTTTTTTGCACTTTTTCCTTTTACCTTCATTAGTTAGTAGGTCGGTACCTTGCCGGCGGGTGGGCGGCAGGAAGCTGGTAGCTTCCCCCTTTCCCCTGCCGCGTTGTGGCGTTTCTTGGCGGCTCCTGTTTCATTTCCACCCTGCCCTACGCATAGTGCGGGCAATTTTAGACACGGAAGCACTGAAGATATAGGTACCAGTAAAGGTACAAGTACCTGAGGCTATCCAAGCCGTGTACTCCGTAGAGATTTATCGCTCCCTTGGCGACCTGCCCGACGTCGAATATTTAGCACCTCCCTGCTCTACGGTTGTTAGACGGGGCGAAGCTCCCTAGTCTGTATAAAATTTGGAGTACCTCAGGTCTGTGCGAATCTTTTTCTCATTCTCTACCGGCACCGAGAGAACAACACGCGCCCACCGCGTTCCACCACCGCATTTCGTGACCGGGGTTTCGGAGATCTGCCCAGGGGCTGGCATTGGGGGGTGTTCTACGACAACGGCCCAATGAGACGGCAGGTCAGCCGAGGCTCTAAACCCAATTCAGTGGACCCGGCCCTGCAACTGCGAATTATTTTTGTTCCTGGGCAGGGAGGGGGCGGCTAACAGGGGAGGAGCCTACTCATAACTTGAACTCGCGTCGGTTGAGTTGAGAGGAAGAACGTGGCAACGCTCTCGAGGCATCCCCAAAGAGAAAGGGTGGCAGGACAGAGCGAGAAGGCTCAAGAAAGCAAAGAATGAGTTTAAAAGAACTCCCTTCTTTCCCACGGCAACAACTCCCCTCTATAAGTAAAATGCCGTCGCCTAAGTCTAAGTGGTGAGTGGACGGGACCTGGATCCAAGCGGGAGCCGGGGGGGGGGGGGCGGTGTACCTTGCGTCCAAGGAGCCCAAGGACACTACTCAACCGAGCCCGAGTTCGAGCTCGAGCTTTCCCCAAACGGGTGCCCTCCTCGAAGGCGATTGGAGGACACCAGCAGGGGCCACAGCTACCGATCCTCGTCCAAGGAACAACATTTTTTTCAGCTCGCAGGGGCTGTTGATACCAAGATAGGCATTACGTCGCGAAAGGCACCCAGCCCCAAGTCCGCCCAGCCCAGTGCCCCCGGTGCAATGCGGCTAACGGGTGAGGAAGGGAGGAGGGGGCGGGAAAGAGGAAAGAGAGGGAGGGAGGGAGCACCCGTGATGTGTGGGCGTCCTGGAGAAGGGGGGGAAAAAGAGCGCCTCGATCCTTCGGGAATTTCCTCTTCTCTGCTCTCTGCTACTACGTATTTGTCGTAGGCCACACACGTCCTCTCGGGTAGGACTCGGGCTCATTGCCTTTCCCTCTTCCGAGAGAGAGAGATAGAGTGGGCTCTGGCCATTGTCTTGCCGTTCTCTCGTTCTTGGATTCGTGTGGCGCGTCGTCGTCATTCATTTTTTCTTTCTCCTTATGCTCCCTTCCTCCACTCGTTCGCTTCGTTCTAGGACGTACTAACGCCGCCAGTGTCTCACGCTATTTTGTCTTTCGTCGCGGTTCCTGTCGCACCTCACAGCATTAGTACAACCTACCTGCACCCAGTGCCTGCATGACACATCCTCCCAAGATGCGGCGCACACGGCTGTCCGCGATAGCCCGTCTTTCTTTCCTGGCTACGCTGGCGAGGGCGGACGATCTGGTCTATGTCACGGACCTCACCCTCTTCACCTACTTGGTATGTACTAAATGCGAGGGGGAGGCCAGACGAGACGAGACGAGACGGGAGTAATCGGAACCCGAACTGACAACGCCCTTTTCTCTCGTCCGCAGGCACCATGCGCCGCGAGCGCGGTCTCGTATAACATCCAGGTCCAGACGGAAGACCAGTGCCCCGAGGCCGTGACGGCGCTGCAGTCGTGCATCTGCACCAAGAATAACAACTTCGCCGGCATCTCCTCGCTCATCTCCTCGTCCGTTAGCTGGAGCTGCGGCTCGACGGCCAGCGATGACCAGGCGTCGGCGGCCACCGTCCTGAACGCGTACTGCAACCAGGGCTCGCAGGTCGCCTTCCCGACGCCGACGAACCCCGTCTCGCAGTACATCACCGACATCCCCGCCTTCTCGGACCTGGCGCCATGCGCCCAGGAACAGCTCTCGTACGCGGTGCTGAGCATGGTACGCCCGTCATCGCACCCCTTTTTCTCGGAGCTTCTCCCCGCGTGGGCCGTGATAGACCGTGATGGGGCGGAGTGAACCGGACGGAAAGTGGGCTAACGAACCATCGGCGTCTCCATGCAGACCGAGGAACTCTGCCCGCCCGACGCCCCCGATTTGGCCACGTGCGTATGTGGCAAGAACCAGAATTCCCTTCGGGTCAGCCAGACCATCAACGCCTCGGTCAAATGGGGCTGCTCGTCGCACACGGCCGATATCTCGTCTGCGCAGGCCTTCTTCGCCGCGTACTGCGCCATGACCGCCGGCACAACCTCGTTTCCCACGTTGGCGAACCCCCCCGGCGATAGTATGTTTAGTGCCCTGGATGGAGAGAAAGCCTATTTCGTGGCTCGCGCCGCCCTGGCCCCGCCTCTGACTCGTTGGATTAGTGACCTACTTCATCACGGATCTGCCCGAGTTTAGCTCCTTGCCACCGTGCGCCCAGGTCGCCTTGTCGTACGGCGTTTTTACTGTATGTGGCCTCTTACCCTCGACGTTCGACGTGGTTCTGATCCATGCGACATGCTCACGCTGAGTCTGAATCGTAGAACACGAACGACTTGTGTCCGGCCGGGCCGCAAGCCCTCGCCTCCTGTGCCTGCATCAAGGACGGCATGTCGGGATACGTCTCGAGCGTCATCACGTCAAGCGTCAAGTGGGAGTGCACCTCGACCGATACGGAGGATATCTCTTCGGCGCTCGCGGTACGGGATCCCCCTTTATACCCTCCAGCTGACGTGTCACTTGGCCTCTAAGCGCGGAGCCGGTTTCTGAACAAGTATGCTGATTTGGAGGTAACCATCGGGTTAGGTGTTCGATGTCTACTGCAGCGCGGCCAGGAACGAGGTGGTGGCCGCGGGGGTGACTAATTCAGGTAAGCAAATCCCTTGAGATGTCCGCCGTCGATGGCGCCGAACGATCTTCTAACGCAAATCGACTTGCAGTGTCTCAACCTGCGGCAGCAGGGCCTACCACTAAGGCAGGAGGAGGGACTGCAGGACCGAAGGCGACCAGCGGCAGCAATGGGGGTGGCAATGGCGGCAGCAACGGGGGTAGCGGGTCCGGGAACGGCGGGAATTCTGGGAGCGGCAGTGGTAATGGCAGTGCTGGTAGCAACGGCAGCACCAGCTCGCCCACCAAGACGGTCGTCATAGCCGGAGCCGCGGTGGCCGTCGTTGTCGGCCTCGCCCTCATTGGCGCCGCCATTTTCTTCATCATGCGGCACACGAGGAGGAACCGCGATCCGAAGCCGCAGGCAATCCAGCTGCAGAGCAACCAGCCTCCCGACGAATTCGGCGGCAAGTCCGAGTTGGCGGGGAACCCGATCACGAGCCCGTCTGGAGGAGCATCGACTGTGGTTATGAACGCCGCTTCGGGGGGAACACCCGCGAGCCCGAGCCCCAGCATGATGAAGTACGGGAAATCCCGGATCGAGAACAGCATCTCGCCCGTCTCGGCACACTCTCACGTGTACCCGCCCCCCGGCACGCAGGAACTCCAGGGCCAGGACAGCCGCCCGCCTATACCCCCCTTCAACAGCGCGTTCGCTCCGCCACCCAACCGTCCGGAGCTGCAGGGGCAGGTGTACAATGCGAACGGGACGCCGCCGGCGAGCCACGCCGAGCTTCAGGGCCACCAGGCCTACAGCCCGCTGGAGACGAACCGGCCAGAGCTGTATGGCCAGCCGGTGTATGGCCACCAGCAGCAGCAGCCCGGCAGCCCTTATGGCCAGCCGCCTCAGGGGTTTCCCTTCCCTGGCCAGCAGCAGCAGCAGCAAATATACCAGGCGGACTCCAGACCGGTGCACCAGATGCCGTCACAGCCGATGCCGCCGCACCAGATACTGCCACAGCAGGTGTCGCCACAGCAGATGCCGCCGCAGCAGCACCAGCAGCCTTATACGCAGGGTATGGGGTATCAGTCTGGCCCGGTTCAGGCCTACGCTGAACTGGAGGCAGACTACCAGAACGAGCAGCAGCCGCACGCGCGGTGACGACGGCGGCCGAACTGCGAGTGCAAAGAAGCAGGCGTGATGACCGGCGACGCACCTAATTCCAAAGGTGCCTAGGTAGCTGAGGAATGGTAATCAAGTCGTGCCATTTTCATCGGAAGGAGCCCCATCTTGGAGCATCGTCTTGTTCTCTTTCTTCATGGAGCGAAGCGTCTTCTCGTTATCCTGTACAAGTATTTCGCTTGGTGTTCGATACAACTGCATGGCGAGGTGGCCGGAGTCTGCAAGAGAGGGGGCTTTCTGGTGTCCATGTCCTTTTTGATCCGGTACGCACGTATCTTCGTTGTTTTCTGGAGCGGGAGCGACCGACTCTCTTTTTTTTTTTTTTTTTTTTTTTCCATATTGTGTATATTCATACCTGTAGTGCCTTCTCTGGCCTATCATCTTGTTCCTCAAGTAGGTCTCCTGAACTGGCTAAGTAATATATTTGAGCCGAACGCGTCAACCTGCCAGGCGGGCGGACGATGAGATAATGATATCCGCCCAGGTTGCGACCTGAGTGGATAGCATGGATCTTGTGGACTCGAGCCCATCTGTCAATCGGAAGGCCGTTCAAAGGCCTGGTCGAAGTCGGAGGGATGACCTGCAGCGAGTGATTGACGACAGCTCACCTGTGCATGATAGGCAAGTTCGACACTTGACGAGCTGGGACTTCCGAATGAAGTAATTTTGGTGATTTTTCGGGACCCAAAGGCGTCCCTTGGAATAACCGTTAATTCGAACGGCATCAGCTAGGAGTGTGGTAAGAGAAGAAGGAGCAGGGGAAGAAGAAGGAGAACGGAGCGCAGCAGACATCTTTTAGGCCGCGGAGACGGGCTTTCCCATCATTGGTGTCCGGTCGGCTTTTGCGCGATGTGTTCATGTTCGTCATATTTGCCCTTCACTAGTGAAGCGAGCTGTTACAGCGATCGCTTAAGTAATCGCAAGCTGAATTAGCGCCCTGTCGCATCCAGGAACGCCAGAAACGGCAGGCAGGCGGTGTCTGCTTGGAGATCCACCTGACTGCCTAGCGGGCTCTTGATTCGCCAACGAGAGCTCTCCCTGGTGTCCGTGCCCGCCTCTCCAAAAAACAAGCGTTTAGGTGGAGAGCGCCTCGCCAGGACAAACGCAACAAAAACATCCATCGCAAACGGAGGCACAAGAGCAACGCCAATCCGTTATTCCTCTGAATCTTCTTTCTCCCACCAGCGACGGCCATTTGCAATCGCAAACACATTCTCCACCTTTACGACCTTCATGGAACCGTCTCCAGCGAACCGCCGCTGACGGAACTTCATCATGGCGGCCGCTGGCGTGGACGTGGGCTACCTGTCCACCCACCTGGGCGTGCCGCAGGACACTATCTCCGTCGTCGCTTCTCAACCCACCGCCGATCTCGTCAAAGCCGTGCTCGACGCCGTCGCTGCCAAGGCGCGCGAATATGATAGCCTGTACGCCGAAAAGCTCCAGATCGGCATCGAGCTGGAGAGCGTCGTGCGAAGCTCCGAAGCGCGATGCCAATCGTTCAAGGCCACTGCCGACCAGAGCCTCAAGGAGGTCGGCGAGCTACGATCGAAGCTGAAGGAAGAAGGTGCGCGCCTCGCTTCGTTGCCTCTTTTTTATCCTCGCTTCATTTACTTTTCACTTCCCTGTCTCATCTCGCTCGGCTTCGCGCGCCCTTTTTCTCTTTTGCCCGGTTCCCGTCCTAACCTACGTCTTCCCCGCAGAACGCGTGCGTCAGTCCGTCGAAAACGAGCTACAGATCCTCAAGTCATCGAGCACAAATTCTCAGTCCGAAGTCGAGCGCCTCACTGCCCGAAACACCTCCCTTGAGACCTCCAATAGGGAAACTTTGCAGATCCTAGAAGCTAGAACCAGGGCCAGCGCCGAGCTGTCCGAGGAATTGCAGAAGCAGCATCAGAAGAACATCAAGCTGAGCCAGGAGGTCACGTCGCTACAACAGACGATACAGTCCGAGCGGGCTACCGTGACCAACGCCAAGTTCCGAGAGCAATCTCTCCAGCAGGAGTTCGAGTTTGCCCGACGGAATACCGAATGGCTTGAGAACGAGCTCAAGACAAAGACCGCCGAGGCCCTAAAGTACCGCAAAGAGAAGGGCTCGCTCATCGCCGAACTTCAGAGGGAGAAAGAAGAGGCGAACTCCAGGGTTGAGGCGCTCTCGCGGACCGAACAGCAGCTGCGCGCCCGCCTCGAAGAGTCGCAGCACAAACGGGAGGAGTTGATGACAAAGGTTCAGCAGATTGAAGAGGCGGCGTCCCGCAAAGAGGAAGGTTTCAGGGCAGAACTGGAGTCCTCGAAACGTCTTGTCGAGCTCAAGGAGCAGCAAACCGAAACGCATCGCAACAGGCTGAAGGAGGTGGAACTGCGCCTAGAGCAGGTGAAGGATGAGGGCGCCGAGGAAGTACGGCGGGTGCGCCAGGAGTTGGAACAAGTTAGGGAAGACCTGCAGCAGGCAGAGCAACGCGCACAGGACCTCGAGACGGAGATCGACCAGCTCCAGGCCATGCGCCCATCGCAAGGCCGTTCCGGTTCGGTGCCTCAGACCCCTCGAACTAACGGCTCTCTCTTACGCGGCGCCTCGCCCTTCGGTACTCCTGCGTCCATCCGCGGCAAGTCCTCCATCACAGCAGCGCAAGCCATGGAAGAGCTGTATAAGACTAAGGCTGAGCTCGCCGGCGAGCGGCGGAGAAACCAGCAGCTATCTCAGGAGCTGGACGAGATCATGGCCGCGCTGGAGGCCAAAGGTCCTGAGATCGACGACCTCCAGGAGGAGGCCGAGCGACTGCGCAACGAAAACGTCCAGATGAGCCGTATTGCCGACGAGAGCTTCCAGGAGCGCGATCTCGCCATCAAGGCGTCCAAAAAGGCCGAGGCGGCAAACAACACCGCCCAGGCCGAGCTCAAGATCGTGCGCGCTCAACTGAGAGACCTGAGCACTCAGATCCAGCTCCTCGTCTTTAACTTGCATGCTCACGAGAAGGGCTTCGACCAACTTACCGAAGAGGAGGCGCAACAGCTTGAGCGGCTCCAGAAGGGCCAGGTCACGGAGAACTCCCTGGATGACATGTCGGACACCCATCAATTCATCACCGAGCGCTTCGTGGCCTTTAAGAACATACAAGAGCTGCAAGAGAAGAACTTGGAGCTGCTTAGAGTCACTCGGGAACTGGCCGACCAGATGGAGAACGAGGAGGCGCTGGCAGCGAAGCGCCAAGCCGTGCGGGATCAGGAGGAGATAAAGCAACTCCGGGATCTTGTACTCAGGTTGCAGGACGAGTCGAAGTCCGTGACTGTTCGCTTGAAGAGCTACATGACGGAGCGAGACATGTTCCGTCGTATGCTCCAGCAGAAAGCCAGCGTTGCCGAGATCAACTCCGTCCTCTCCCACTCGGCAGATGGCAGCCACAGAGAGGTGCTCGCCAGCATTGAGCAGAATTCCACGGCTGACGAAGCCGAGATGACCGTGGCACTACGAGAGCTGCAGCATAACTTCGATGCCTACCGAACCGAGCAGGGCGTCGACCGACAGACCATGCGGGAGCAGGTGGAGAAGCTGTCCGCCGAGAGAAACGCGCTTCAGACCGAGATCACGAAGCTTAGCAGCCAGCTAACCCTGGCCTCGGAGCGGTACGACATGCTCCACTCGAACTATATGGCCCTGCAGACCGAGAACCAAGAGCTGCAGAAGCGAAGCCAGATTCTGTCGGAGTCGGCTGCGAAGCAGGACATTCGCACGCAGCAGGTGGCGGAGGACCTGGTCGAGGTCCGAGGCCTTCTCGAGAGCATGCGAAATGAGAACGCCAATCTCAAGGCCGAGAAAACTCTTTGGAAAGGCATCCAGGAGCGTCTCAGTCAAGACAACGAGAGCTTGGTCCAGGAGAAGGCCCGCCTCAACAGCCTCCTGTCCTCCACACAGAACCTGCAGAACGAGCGCGAGCTCACCGAGACGGAAGCGAAGCGTAGACTGCAGACCCAGGTGGATAATCTCGACAAGGAACTCAGCAGCACCAAGCGGAAACTGTCAGAGGAGATGGAGGGAGCGAAGAAGCTGCAGCTACGAAAGGAATACGAGGCCCAGCAATCTCAGAAGCGCATTGACGATCTCTTGGCAACCATCAGCCAGACTAAAGAAGAGCTAGCCGCGACCAAGACAAGCCGCGATCACCTCCAGGCTCGTGTTGACGAGCTCACCGTTGAGCTGCGGAACGCCGAGGAACGGACGCAGCGCCTACAGCCCCGACCTACATCGAGAGCGCCAATCGCTGGCGAGCAGCAGGACGAGGAGGATGACGACGCTACTCGCATCCAGGAACTAGAGGATGTGATTTCCGATCTTAAGCGGGACCTCGAATTGGCTAAGGCTCAACTGGAAACCGCCAAGTCCCAGTCCGCCTCGTTCAAGGATTTGGCCCAGGCTGCTGAGGAAGACCTCAACAGCCTCCATGAGGCACAGGAGCAGTACAGGGAACAGATGGATGAGACTCTCGCGTCCAAGGACGCGAAAATCCGGGAACTGGAGCAGCGCGTCGAAGACTTGTCGGCAGAGCTTTCGAACTCGAACAACCAGCTCACAACCATCCGCGACTCGCAAGCCGAAGTTTCTCGCCGATTCGAAGACGAGAAGCGGATCTTCGAAGCAGAAATTGAACGCTTGAAGGACGAGGACGATCGCTACAAGGAAGAGAAAAAGTGGCACCAGTCCGACCTCCGAGCACAAGCCGATATCGCGGCTAAAGCGCAGCAAGACTACGAGCAGGAGCTCGTCAAGCATGCCGAGGCCGCGAAGCTGGTCCAGACCCTCCGTGCGGAGTACAACCAGCTCCGAACCGAATCTGCTTCGTGGCGAGCAGAGGCCGAATCCGCCAAGGTTGCTCTCTCGCAGAACGAGGCTTCATGGGAGGAGCGGAGGCAGCAGATCGAGCAAGAGCTCGCGGAACTAAAGCAGAGACGTGACGACACCAACGCTCAGAACAAGCTCCTTCACGAGCAGCTAGAGAGCGTCACGGCACAGATCACGAATCTCCAGCAGAGCCGCGCCTCCTTCGGCGAGTCCGACCCGGCGACCCCGGCTGCCATCGCGGACACAGCTACGGAAGGCCTCCGAGAGCTAAACAACTATCTGAGACGCGAAAAGGAGATCTTGGAGGTGCAGTATGAGATGAAGATACAAGAGTCCAGGAGGCTTCAGCAACAGTTGGAGTACACACAGTCGCAACTGGACGAGGCGCGCCTCAAGCTTGAGCAGGAGCGTCGGTCGCAGGCAGACGCGACCAGATCGTCGCTGACGCACAAAGAACTCATGAACAAGCTTAACGAGCTCAACTTGATCCGCGAAAGCAATGTCACCCTCCGGAGCGAAAACCAGCAAGCGCAGGCTCAGCTGGCGCAGAAGACAGCCAAGGTTGAAGAGCTAGAGGCCAGGATACAACCGCTGGAGCTTCGCATTGCCCAGATGGAGAACCAAAAGCAGTTCATGGAGGAGGAAATCAAGCAAATTTCGGAAGACCGCGAGAGATGGCAGAAGCGGACGGAAGGAATCCTCACCAAATACGGCCGCACCGACCCAGCTGAGATGGATGAGCTCAAGCAGACGATCTCGGGCCTCGAGACGGAGCGTGACGCCCTCAAGGAGGCGGAAGCGCCGCTGAAGCTGAAGATCGAGGAGCTCGAGGGTACCCTCGATACCGAGCGCAGTCAGTGGCGAGAGACGCGACAGAAGATTGTCGAGCAGGCTAAAGACAAGGCAAGGCAGCAGGCGGCACAGATTAGGGAGATCACGGCCCAGAAGAACGAGCTGCAGCAGCAACTTGACATGGCCAACGAGAAAGTCGCCTCGACGGGGAGCGAACTGGAGGCGACCGCAACCGAGAAGTCCGCTCTGGAGGCGCGGATTAGTGCCCTCGAGCAGCAAGCGCAGGCAGCCGCGGCGACGGTGGCGGCAGCAACCGCAGCAGCAGCAGCGGCCGCTGCCAGCAGCCAGAGCACCGCGCCGCCGCCTATGGATAATGCGGCAAGCTCGCAAGAGGCCGCGCAGCTCCAACAGGCGCTCGACGGCCTACGTGGAGAGCTTATCGCCCTCAACTCACAGAAGACTGCTCTTGAGCAGGAACTCAATAGTATCAAGGCTGAAAAGGCCGCCCTCGAAAGGGATGTGGATGTCTTGCGCGCCCAGCTTGCGTCCGTCTCCAGAGAGAGGGACGAGGCGATCGCCAGGGCGCAGCAGCAGGTGCCTGCTGTCAACGGGGGCGACGAGGCCATGCAGAATGGGATCGACAAGCCCGAGAGGTCCTCCTTATCCGATACCGAACGCAAGATGTTACAGGACAAGTTGGCCGCTGCGGAGGCCAAGATCGCAGAAACCGAGCACAAGGCCGAGCAGATCGAGGAGTCCATCCAAGCGACCCTCAAGGAGCGGTCCGACAAAATGAAGGACATGCTCAACAAGAGGCTGAAGGAGTCGAAGGACAAGGGTGAGCAGGAGCTGCAAGCGGCCAAAGATCAGCTGCAGGCGGAGTACAACCTTCGCCTCCAGCAGGAGAAGCAGATCTGGCTCGCGGAGAATGGCATAGCCGCCACTACCACCCAAAGTGCCGCCCCCGCCACGCCCGTGAAGGACCCGGCAACTCCGCAACTACCATCGACGCCGACGACGGGTACTCCGACGATCGACTTGGCCAGGCTTAGCGACACAGAGACTCGGGAGCTGATAACAAATAATCCAACCATCAAATCGATCATGACGGCCAACATCAAGAAGAAGATGGAGACGGAGGCGAAGAAGGCTCGAGAGGAGGCCGAGCAAACCGTGCGGGCAGAATACGAGGAAAAGATTGCCACCGCCAAGGCCAACACTCAATCCATGGTGGAGAAGAAGTCGCTTCTCCGCATCAACATGGCTGAGAACAAGCTTAAGATAGCGAGTGCCAAGCTGGACGTCGTTTCCACCGCAGCGAGAGATACTCCGCAGCGACCGGTTGCTGAAGTCTGGACGATAGCAAAGGACGCGAAGCCCCCCCCGGTTGCTGCTCCCGCCCCTACAGGGTCGGGAGCTGCCGCGGCCTCAACTCCCAAACCAGGTATGTTGTATTACGAGTGTGCCTTTGGCTATCTTGGCCCCCTTTTCTCGCTTCATTCTGTAGCTTCCATGCTAATGACGACTCATTGTAGGGCAACCCTCCACGGCTGCCGATGGAGCCACAGGACAACAACAACAGCCGCCAGTCGTAGCTACAACTGCGGAGCCGACAACACCTGCGCCGGCTTCCACGCAAACGCCGAGCGGCACTCCTTCATTGCCGCCTTCTAGTGCAGCCCCCAATCCCTTCAGTACTGGTCTGGATAGCAACAGCCCGGCCACGTTACCGAATCCCTTCGCTGCTCAGCAGCAACAACCCCAACTGCAGCATCAACTACCTCCTATTCCCCCGGTGCAGCGGAGCGCTATCCCTGTGCCCGGCGGCCGGGGAGCAGCAGGTAATCGCGGAGGTGCCAGGGGCGGCGGCGTATACCAGGCTCCTGCGCGCGGACAGCAAGGTGGCCATCGTGGACGAGGCAACACCGGCAATAACCAAGGCCGCAACGCTAGCGGTGGGAACTTGAACCCAACAGCAGAGAGTTTCAACCTCGGGAACAAGAGGCCTAGGAACGACTCCGAGGCTGGCAGCGGCCCGAAGAGGATGCGTGGCGGCCAAGGAGGCGGCGGCGGGCCAGGTCACTAGAGGCGGTCTGGCTAGTGCCGAACGAAGAGGTCGTCCGTTGGTTGTATTTACAACTACATATTTTCTTTGTCATATCCTACCCAAGAGGAGGCTGGGCTCGGTACGATTAGGGAGAAAGGGTACACCACATCGTGTCTTTGTGCGTGCGTGTGTTGAGAAAAAAACGTGTGGAAAATCCGTCTCGGGAGAGGGAAGGAATAAACAACATTTCGGGTTGTGGGCGAGGGGCGAAGCAAGTTTTGTATGTACCCCGTGTACCCTGTATTATGCTGATCTGGCTAGTCTTATTTCTTCTAAGGGGGGGAGTGACTCTTGTTCTTTTTATGTTGGCTTTCTTACCATGCCGTCTTGGCGACATGTAGTATCACTCTTGATTAGGGGACCAACTCGGGGGGAGGTGGGGCCGGTAATGATTGGAAGCTATTGCGCCGTCCAACGAGAATGACTGCATTCCTCTGCATACGACCAATGCCTCGAGTGCTTCATGGGAACGACCATCTCGACACCTTGTGACTCACTCTGTGCTTGCAGCCTCGCAGTTTGCGCAGCCTCGCAGCACCTACAAAAAACCGGCGTAAGAGGGTTAACCTACAATTCATGTCTCAACCCCGATCATATAGCAAATAGCGCTGCCGTCGATGAACTATCAATCAGTCTCAAAGATGTATGTAAACTCATCTTTTCGTCTACCAACTGAACTTGTTGCCTGTCATTTGTCATTTCTGCAGACATCGTGATGCTATTGCTTATTTCTTGTAAATGCCAACGTAGGTAAATGAGCTTGCTTGCTTATACTTGCTTACTTAAAGCCGGATGAAGCCTCCTCGTCTTTGGAATACCGTGTTGTTACAGAATAAGTAGGTAGCTTCCATTGAAAAACGATCTGGCTACGGCAGCCGTGATTCTTACCATCTATGTGGTGCGTGTATTACCCCTCACGACTTATACGTTCCCTCTTCATTTATATAATGCGTTCCTTACAGCCACGGCCGTGGCTTGTTCGTGACAAGCCTGAAGTTCTTATGGAAATAACGGCAGTTAAGGTTAGCATGTGGCTACAGGCACGGGTAAGGCAACCTTCCCTATAGGTGTCAGATCTTTGTCTGACCACTTTCCGATCTCTGGCCCTTTCCCCTGTCGTTATGTCAGCGGCCTGGACTCCCCTCTTTCCCTGGCATTTTCCGGTCTCGAACGTTCGATGGAATGCTCCCCGGCGGCTAGCTTCATATCTCCCATCCCACCCCCTTGGTTAAAACCTCCTACATATATACATATATACAAACCGCGAGTTACTCCAAGGCTCAAGGCAAGAATCTAGTAGTTCCGAAAGGGAAGAAGGGAGAAGTGGAAGAATGGAGAAGGGGGAGAAGGGAGAAGGGAGAAGGGAAAGAAGAGGCAAGTCGTCCACATCTGCACCTCAGCATGCACGTTGACTGATAAGAGCCTAATCAACGGTTTGTTCAGCAAGACCGTCCAGGTATGGGAAGCCGAAGGCCGTTCTCTGCCTGGTTGCAGGCTTTGCCTTGCGACTTGTATTTTCTGAGTAAAATCCTAAAAAGAGGATGGCGAATGGCCCATGGATGGAGTAGAGTAGGTGCCTAGGTTAGTCGTCGGCGCTGCAGCCTCGCGAAGTCAGTTCGTGGGCGCAGCCTCGCGGTTCCTGAAGACTCACAGTGCCGCTCTGAGTAAGGTACATGTAGTCTGTAGGCAGGTAGTTACCACAAGTGTACCTGGTTCAGTCCGCCCTGCTAGGCAAGCTGGTAGTTTGTGCCTACCTAGGTATGTATGTCAGACACGCATACCCGGTAGCCCGCTCATTTTTCTTTGAAGATGTAGTTAAGTCGCCGATGCAATAAGACAGGCGCACACAGTCAGGTGGTGAGAGAGCCTTGAGAGTTTCGTCCAATTCAGGGGAGATTGCTTTATCGTATTACTCTGTCAGACACAACTGCCGGAGGAATGGTTGGGAGAGGAGCCGTGTCAGAACATGCCGGTATTCAGTAGGTACAGGTAACCAGCTGGCAGCCAACCGCACGTTCTCCCCCCCTTTTTTTTCTTTTTTCTTTCTTGGGTTTCCCCTGTCGACTAAGGTACCTGGGTAAGTACCTTGGTAGGTACCACTGGGGACTGAGGAAGTATCTCCTCAGGTCGACAAGTTGTACCACCAATTGGGGAATCTTTTAGCGAAAGGCACCTGTGACGCGAAGACTGGGCGCCGATGGTCTGCAGTAGTGTATATTTATGTTGGGAAGGGGGGGCGATCGCGATTCAACATAAAGCGACCTACAGGTAAGTAGGTACCGTCGCCACTGCAATCTAGCGTGTCGCTCAATCTTACCTTTTTTGGTTTGGTGCTTTGTGCTCGAGGCTAGAAACTAGGTTGCCACACGGGTGCACTTAGATTCAGTGGGTAGGTAGGAGCGCCAGTGACTCGGCGATATTCACAAGACGAAGGCAAAGCTAAGATCGGGAAGGACACGTAATCCAGTAGGCCAGCCTAGGACCTCCGTGTTCACCTTGAGAACCCGCTTTTGCCTCTCTGACATATCTACACAACACGGGTGGCTTCGCCTAACGAGGTACGTAGTTGGCGTCGGCCTTCTGGGGGGACGGGGTCATCCAATCAGGCCCAGCAGAGAGTCTCCCGATCCTATAGGAGGCGCCACGGGGAACGAAGGAATATCTTTCTCAAACGCTACCAGGGGTAAGGTAACAGAACGCTCTATCTCCCTCCTTCCCTCACTCACTCGTGACTCTTACATTCTCCCTCCCACCCTCATACTCTCTCTCCATCTTCCCATCCTTCCGGAGCTGCTGTCTCGCCACCCAAGGTGCTCCAGGGGGTTTAAGGGGAACATTAGAGGAGGCTGGAGCACCCATTGCTAGTACTATCGCTCTAGTCCGGGCGTCCGCCACCAGAACATCATAGCCTCAAATTCGCTAGATAGGTAGGTATCTGCACTATATTGCTATGGAGTCGTAGCTCGTAGTCCTGGCCCTACAAGTCGCTAATGACCACGTATGTCGGGCAGTTCCCCTTTCTTTTGTCGCGGCCACTGTCCTGCCTACATTCAGCCGGATACGTGGCCCCTCGATCGCGATTCACTTGGAAGTCGGAGCGGGTGGGTATTAGTGCACCTAAGGATTCACGCTAGAAAGTAGGCTCTCATGTATCCCATCGCAGGGATCCCCAACCTGTGTAGATATTGCCACGCTCCATATCTGGTGGGTAGGAATCAAAGCGGACACCCCCTGGGCGTTAGACGCTGAAGCGCCTCCAGCGCCCCCTGCCCCCCAAGCTCTCCAGTCTCGAATGACAAATAAGGAGTCAATCACGCCGTCTTTTTTTGTGGCTGTTAGAACCAGGAAAAGCACTCAGATCGGCCCTATAGATAAAAGGCTGGAGGCGCTTGTATTGATGAGGTAACGTATGTGACTACCTGTACCTAGTTAGGTAGATATCGTATCGACCACAACATACGTGTCCGTCCAGGTTCGGCCGCTCTCGATCCATGAATGCTTCCATCGCTTCTCGGCAAGATGAAGCGCCGGGACTCACACCACCACCACTAGAACGGTGACTCATTGATAACGTCAACAAACTCATCGACTCCTAAAACAACCCCATTGATCTGCTTGAAACGTGTACGCTGTACGCCATCGCCACGGGCTTTCGGCTCTGCCCAGTACGCCAGCCGCTTGATATTACCAGCTTTTTTTGGGCACATCCTCCTTCGCGTCCTCTTCGGCCTCTTCATTTGTCGTCCTTGCATTGCGATCTCGCTTGTTTTGAATGGGCTTGCGCTCGCGATGTTATTTGGTGACATCGTATTGTATTGTACATGCCCTATTACGTGAGCGTACACTGATACAGTTCGGAACTATCCTGCTTATGCCGAAAACGTTATCGTCCGAAGTGCGGCGTGCCATTGCTAGATCCTAGATCCAACCGTTGAGCCCACGTCTGACTGACTGTGTGGGGGGTTGTAGAGATATTTGATTATCCTCGCAAGCGGTTTTCTTTTGATTTCTGGATCTTCTATGTAGCTACCATCGATGTGCAAACGAGCAGAAAAGTAGGTGGTGGTAAATGTGTAGTAGCCACGAAATCGGTGTACCTGTAGAATCGCAGCCCGTCCGAGGACAGTAAGTTAAGTTAAGGCGGCGTGAGTGCATAGCTCGAGTAGTCCATGCCCATGCTTGACGAAGTCGTCATCGCTCCGTTTCCTCCGTTTTGGCAGGCAAAAGAAGCCAGAATAGGGAAATGCACGATGGAGAGACGCCACCCTTCGCGTACCCCGGGCCAGTCAGGGACGTAGCCGTCCCCGAGCCGTAGTCCAGGCGCGGGTTCCGAGCGGTGTGTCTCTCCCGGCACCTCTGCATCGGCTCAGCCCTACCTAACGGCCACATTATGTTAAGGGCACGCCCGCACGACGAGGCTGGCGCAGCCTGCCGTTAGCCAGCGGCCTGGATCCCCCCCCCTCTCCCAATGCCATGATCGTATTTTTACGGAGAGGTGCCGCAATTCGTCACAGGCCTAGACCTGAGGGGGTTGGCGTGCGCGTATGCAGTATGTGTGGAGGTGCCTCCATAGGCGGTGTGGGCGGTGATAGGTGTGGTAGTTCGTTCTCTCCACCCGAGCAGCGGTTGTGATACCCGTTCGGCGGAACAGACAGGCCAGGGGCGGGTTGCTCTGTGTCTCCGTGGCACTCTCATTAGCGGGCTGTGCCGTAGGGCAGAGGCTGTGGGGGAGTGCACCCGACGTCCACCGAACGGCAGTAGAGAGTGGGGCCGAGAGGAAGCCGGAAAACGAAAACAACGCCCATCGCCAAGTGCCTGGAGAAATGACCGGAAAGCGGTGTGAGAAAGGCGGGCGAGAAGGGCGGGTGGGCGCAGGGCTTCGATCTGCAGCAAACACGGGCCGCAAAGGAGGGTGCAGAGAGGCCCTGTGTGGTGGCCCCGGAAGCAAGGCGTTTGCTGCCATTCGCAGCCATTCGCGTGGTGCATTTCAGCTTCTGGCGGTGGAGACAGTCGACGATGCAGGCGACGGACGCACAGCGGCCAATTCGCTTCGAGGGTAGGGAACTCTATCGAGTCAAAGCGAGGCCTTCACGTTTCGGCGGTCTGTACTTTCCTCTTTCCGTTGCTGACTGCGTCTCCCTTTTGGAGGTGCGTCCCCCCCTTTCGCTCGAATGGGTGTTCGTGGTTCGTCGGGCGCTCAGCCCTACAAGGCCGGGTAGGAGGGGCGGGCGGCCCAGCCGACAATTAAGGTGCTTGCGTAAGCAGGGCGTGGCTTGTGCGGCGCGCAGCTCTTCATCTTCCGGGGACGCTTTGCATCGTCGTTAGAATCGGAAAGACTCGCTGGGCGTGCGAATAGAAACGCCGATTGGCAAGAACGCCGCTCTGTCGGCCGGGCTGTCGCTGTGCAGCAGCGCTGATGAAGCGAGAAAGACACTCTCGACTGGAGGAGGCCTCAAGGACGGGCTGAAGGCCACCTGTCGACTGGGCCTGGCTGTTCTGACAGTGGAGGGGACAGGCGACGCGCTAGCGATGTAGAGTACGCTCGCTGAACCGCGATATCGGATCGGCCAGACTGCCGCTACAAGGCCATGGCGGGCAGCGCTTCCAGCATTTTTCGCGGGCCGGCTGTGCGGTTCCACGTCGTCTCGTCGGTGATAGCTAGGTGCCAAACGTCTTCTTCAAGAAGGAGGAAGGACGCGCTGTCCCCTTTCCTGCGATAGACATGGTTGCTTCCCTCCCAATCGGACTCGCCGGACCCTCACGGCAAGCCTCGACGAAAAGTATGGCTGGACCGTCTGCGTCACCTCTCCTTCGGGGCCAGCCACGTAATCCCGCTAGGGCGCTAGGGATAGCTCCTTGAGATCAAAGCGATCCATGATTCATGGGAATGCGTCTGAGATCTCAGGTCTCAAGAGCAGAGAGAGAAGATGGTGGGCGGGACGGCGGGTGGATGAAAAAGGTGAAGAGGGAAAAGAAAGCGAAATGGAAAAGTGACAGGTTGGTGGCTTCTTCCGGTGGTGACGTAATACAGTAATAGTTCGAGATGTGGGAAGCACGAGGTAGCCCCGGGGTTGGTCCGAGCGCTCGTCCTTTTTCGCTTTCTTTTTTTCTTTTACGATCCTATTATAAGCGCTCTTTTCCTTAACAGCATCAGGTACATACCTAGGTACTTACTGTTAGCTGGGATGCTAAAGGCCGTTCTACCTGACTAGCTTTCTTAGTACGTCTCAGAATGCAATCCAGCTTCAACTACTTGTGCCACCGTTGCCGAATGAGAACCCCGGCACATGCCCGATTTGGGTACCTACTCCATAACGTGCGCACCTCCAAGCTCTCGAAGCTGGGGACACCCATGCATGCCCTAGCAGGTGCCTATCCATGTCCGCAAGCGGCGACGGCATGTGAACGTCGACACCCCGTGTCCTAAATTCCACAAAACCTTTGATTCTCAGGCTAGGTAAAGCAAACCTAGAATAGTTGCGATGGCAGAACGAGATCCTAATCATCGCATGACGTGGGAGCTCATCCGGGTGCCGAAGAATGTATTCGGAAGGCAATCCGATCGATGCGTGCATCGGTCGTATCTGAGAATACCTTCTCGATTAGATTACGCTGTTGTTTTTCAGAGGAAGATACGAACGGGAGAACCTCGCCCGGTCCTGCTGCTAGATCGCCCTTCCATCCGCGTCTGCTATTTTGGGCTTTTTTTCTATCGGGCCTTGCTGCCGGTCGCGGAGATGCAAGACCACCCGGGTCGGCGAAGAAACGGCGCCCTGTATGTGACCTGACCTTATTACCGACAGAGGGTGACGAAAGCCGGACCTCTTATCGAAGCCTATCTCGATTTGGCGCTCGCGCCGAGGACGCTACTTTCACCTCTTCGAGGACCTACGGTATAACAGAAGCAAAGCCTCATCGAGCCCGGCCGGCCGGCCGCTGCAGGGTACTTTTACCACCTATTGCACCCCGACTGTCTCAATACTGGCCGCTTAGGTACCTAGTTAGTAGGTAGGCACGTACGCAGGGCACCTTAGGCAACCGCAACCTGGACAGGCGGTACGTGCCCGTCGGGTGCGAGCAGGAACCGGACCCAGACAGCTCGCCCTGCTGGCCGTATCTCGACCTGCTGCAGCTGGCCCTATTCGGCACTGCGAAGGGGTTAGCAGCGTGGGAGAGCGAGCTGGTGGATGGTAGTGATGTGACAGTGATGGCAAGTGGGCTGGCTGCAGCGCCCAGACGCGGCCAGTCTTTTTCGGCACAACTTGCGGCCAATCGCCATCCTGGACCGAGATGGCAAAGCCCAGCTGGGCGGCGGAAGGCGGTCAAGAAGCTGCTGCGCATTTCCCTGAAAGCTGCTGCTGCGCGGGCCACTCCCCCCGCTTCAAACCGGGCGGAGGAGCGAAGAAGAGAGAGGGCGTGGTTCTCTGAACCCGGCCAAGTATCCTAAGCCTTCGACGGCGTGGGAAGCGGCCTGGGCGTGCTGGGGCCGAGCTGGATCGTAGGCCGAGACGCTACCGCTTCATCAGGCCACTGGCGATAGGGGTGAATAGGTAGAGCGACGTTTTACTCACGATAGCAGGAATTTTTGAATACTCCGTAGGCGAGCAAGGGAGATCGCGGGAGGCTCCCAGACACCACCCCCTCCTCCTTCCTCGTCTGCGCGGGGCTGAGGTGCGTGCGATCGGGCAAACGACAGCGTGGCGCCGAGCTGCATGTCCATATGGCCCGCCCAAGGCCAAGACCGGCTGGGCCTTCCTGCTGCAGGAGCAGCAAGTTAGCGAGAAGAGGAAGAGAAAGTCCCCAACAGATTCAAGAGGGACGCGGCCCACTCTTCGCTGTCTCCGCAAGGATCCAATGGCGCCCACCATCACTAAAGGTCTCAAACAAGCCACCAAACAAAAAAGGGTTGCAGAAGCACCGAAAGTTGCAAAAGAAATGGAGGGGGTGGAGAGAGGGGCACATCAAATAAATTAACATCGTGCGGAGCTAGCACAAAAAGGGCCACAAGACTCGAGCCGCCCCGGTCCTGCCCTGCCAGCGGACGCCGGGCAGAGCTCTGCCCGGTACTCAGGAGGTACCGGCGCTGTGCCAATTACGGGCAAATTCAGGGTTGTCCCGGCTGGCCGGCCGGCCAGCCAGCGAGCCAGCCCACCACGTCCCATCCCCTACAGCCCAGCACTTATTGACTTGTTCGCTTTTTCGCGGATGCAGCGCAGATGGAGGGGGGTATATGAGATAGGCGTGATAGGCTACTTAAGGTATATTGGAGCGAGTGGGCTGGCCCAGGGCAATATACAGTTTGTATGTGCTCCGGAATCCTGGCGCTTCCGCCGAGCCAGCTCGTTTGTTTTTTTAGCCGGGGTGTGACAGCCTCGCGTCGCACTCGCGCCCTTAACTCAGTGCATCACAGTGGCCGGCGAGTGGTAGCGGATTGGGGTCCGCGGCGCGGACTTCTCGCTTCGGTCTGAAAATCCTCTCTTTCCAGAACAGGCGCTTCTATTCACCGCCGCAAAGTGCGTACCTACCTACCTTATAGGTACATACCTATGCTATGCACCTTATGTGGTATCGTC
The DNA here is from genome assembly GCA_022813145.1 of Barbatosphaeria neglecta. Taxonomy (NCBI): domain Eukaryota; kingdom Fungi; phylum Ascomycota; class Sordariomycetes; order Barbatosphaeriales; family Barbatosphaeriaceae; genus Barbatosphaeria; species Barbatosphaeria neglecta. The sequence goes on from JAKLNC010000055.1 coordinate 49,954, forward strand.
GTCCAACCGAGCTTCCTTATCCCCGCAGTATGTAAGCTACCACGGCGTGAGGAAACGGCTGGCGGCGACGGCGGCTTAAATTCCGCCCTGGATCCCTTTCAATAACCTTACTTTCGATGAGCCTTCCTTCCCGCGGGCGGGCTAGGCGAGGGCAGCCTGAGCGGGCGGCAGAGAGAATGGACCAAATTGCTCCGAGCTGGGCCTCGGCGACTTACTAACCCACGTACATATACACTTTACCCTCTCTTAACCCCGCGACGTACGCAGCCGCGGGTACTTCCATCTCGGCGGCGCAACCTCGTAAAGAGCAGGTAGCAATTTTCTCGTATCGAACATGGAGGGCGAGACCGCGAGGGTTTCTTACCCGTAGGTAGGAGGGAGGGAGGGAGGGAGGGACGGAGAGAGGAAAAAGAACCACTTTACGCAAGAGTGCGGCTCGGGTTCAGGCTGATGAGCGAAGGAAGAGGAAGGGGAAAAGGGGAGGAAAGGCGCGCGCGCGCATATGCAGGCGTGCATTGCGTGCGCAACCATCGAAGGGAGGCGGCCGGGCGGCGGCAACGGCGAGAGAGAGGACACACAGAGAGGCTTGTGTAACGGGCGGTACGGTACGGCATGGTATGGTATCGGCAAGTGACACACGATAATGACTGGCACAGCCTCCTGCTACCTAGCAGCAGCCTGTTCTTGGTGCTGGTGCTCGACGCACTGTGCACAGTGCAGTACCTAGGTAGTATAATACAGTGAGTGGCCTTTTACTTAGCCGCCTAACCCGCCCATCCCGCCCGCCCTCTTGCTTGCCTATGTACTTGCCTGCTTGCCGGACAGGCTCTTCTTCCACACGAGCAACTCCCGCGTCTTCGTGTAACCGCGAACGAGAGAAGGAGCTAGATGGAGGGGGGGCCGAGGGCGCTTGGCGCACGGCAGAAAAAGAAGTAGGGACCCTAGGTACCAAAATACGGGACGGGGTTCCGTTTGCCGACTTCTTGGCAGATAGCTAAGAGGTTAAGGCATCGTTGGCTTGAGGACGAAGTGTCTCCCTTCCAACCTTTCTCGCGCGCGGACCAGATAGAAACCGACAGGCTAACTTGACTCGGTCAGCACACAGGTGGGTGCTTAGGCAGACGGGTTTCATTAGGGTAGATAGGCTGCTTGAGTTACACGGATAGCTACAGGCAGGCTAGATTAGGAACCCGGGCAGCCTTGTGTCACAAATCCAAACATACACACAGGGGTGAGGCCAAAAGGCGGGAAGAGGGCGACGGAGGGAAAGAGACTTGTCGTCTGTCAAGTGGCACGAAGAGGTTCGCTGTTGTGGGGCTGTTTACGCCCTTCTGGTCGCCATGTACCATCGCGCCGCAGCGCGTTTAGTAACCATGTGGCTCTCGAGTCAGCACGACAAAGCAGGAGGTGGGAAGCAACCAAGTTCCATAGAAATAATGAATCGCTATCTTCTACTGCCTCTTTGGTGGAAGAGATCGAGACGTCGTCAACAGTACCCAGCCTTTAAACCAAGTGTCCATCCTAAACCAAACCCAGGGCGAGCACTTCGCCCCAGATACCAGCCTGTGTACCGCTGCCCATAACGAGAGACGTTTGCGCCGAAGCTCCCTGTCGCCTGACTCCCCGACTCCCTTGTGTCACCTGCTTGATAAAATAAAAGTTCTCCATCCTAATAGCCGTCCCAAGAAGGGGCCCTAACTCGCATAGGGAATGGCCCGCGTCTCGATAACACTCTTGAAGCGCGCCTCAACATCGTCTGTTCCCTCTCCACCAGTCCCTAGCCGCTTCGTAATCACACTGTGTCGGCACCACCCTCCTCAGCTTTAAACCTTGCGGTGCCATTCTCCTCTGCTTGCGGCAGCTCTGCTAGTAGTGAGGGCTCGCCGGAAGATTGGCTACAGAGGCGTGTCATCGGAAAGGTACCCGATGACTGTGCGACCATCCGTTCCAGAAGCTCTGTCCCCTAATGCTGCACCTGAAGGAGGCCGGGCGAGGCAGGCATGGATAAGGGGGTCGCAGGATATTCGTATCCCGACTCCGAGCAAGTGGTCGAGTGATCGTACGAATGTGATAGAGGAGGAGTCTGCCGGGTTTTCTTGTCAGGACGCGGCTTCTCTTGTCTCCTTTAAGGTAACGAAAGTCGGTGGGACGCGGGAGCGGGAGCGGGAGCGAGAGTAGTGGGAGGTGGTTGTTGTATGAAGGAAGGATGGTGACTAATGGAGTGGCGCGATGGACTCACATGAGGGTTCGAGTGGTACGGCGTCGCGGAGTTGACGTCCATCCCCGGCATGAAGTTGTAGCTCATGTACTGAGGCGGCGACAAAGTGTCCTCGGAAGGGAAGCGGGGGGCCTCCTTCATCGCGTCGCTGAAGTGGGACATGGGAGGCAGCGTCACGGCCACGCTGGGCGCCCACTCATTGGCGTAGGCGTCGCTTATCAGGGGACGGTACGACTGCGCGGTGGTGTAGGGAGTCGCCACTATGTCGTCGGACAGTGGGGGGTAGCTCGAGTACTGCATCGAGGGCGCGAACATGGGCGGAGTGTGAGATCGCTCCCGCTCGTCGTAGGTGCCGTGCGGAAACAGGAATTCTTCATCTGGGCGCAAAGGCGGCGTGAACTGGCTCGAAGGTAGTGGCTTGTGAGGCGGCACCATCACGGGCGCAGGTGGCGGCTGCTTCTTGGGCTGTGCACCCTTCGTCTTGTTGCTCCGGCTACCTGCCGCCGACTTCTCATTCCCGGGCGTCTGAGTTTCGTCCGAGCTACCCGCGCGCCGCTCGAGATCCTCGAGGCGCCTCTTTAACTTCTTGCCTATAGTCACACAGTCTTTAGTCCTTGAAACCTTCTTCCCTTTTCTCTCTCCCCTTCGGGGATGGGGCGCAGAGAAGGGCAGGGCCACGTACGGTAGTTGCGCTGAGCGATCCGGTTCTGTATGCGGCGACGCTCCGCCAGATCAGAGATCTTGGTCCAGTCCTCATCGGGGTTGGCGGAGCTGCTGAAGGCGCTGCTGGTGCCGTGGCCCGAGTACTGCCGCGGGGGCTGAGGAGGAGGAGGAGGAGGTGCTGCTACTCCGTAGGGAGCATACTGTTGTTGCGCCATGTAGACGTTCATGATGGGCGGCGGCGAGAAGCTGGACAACTAAGCAGACAACAGGATGCCTTGCCTCGAGCTGGTGGGGTTTGCTAAGGATAACGTTGATGCAAAGCTGGAAGTATGTATATTTCTCCAACTCCTGACACCTCGCTGGAGAAGAGTGATGAACGATGAACTGATTGAGATGTGAGAGGTCTTGCTGTTGGAGACGAGAGACTTATTGTTCTCGGTGGGACAATCCAGAGATCGGGAGAACAATCCAAAGATGGCGGGGGAGGGAAGCTGTTGATTAAATACCTAACGATCGAAGGCCCACGAAGGAGCATGGGAGGAAGCAGCTGCGAGGGTCGCACCCCCCATGGGAGGGGTGCCGCAAATAGTCACACACCCCCCGCCAGTTGGAGTTGGTTGTCTTCCGCCTTTCTGCAAGCCGACGAGGCCGGGTTGTCAAGGAGCATGCCTTTCGAGGTACCCTACCCGGCAGAGCAGGGGTTGCGTGGGCGTGTCGAAGGGAGGCAGGGAGGGTGGCATCGATGGGACCCCTCTGGCCTGCTGGGCCCCAAGTCCGCCGAGGCGGCAGGGCTGTGGTACTTCCGTGCTACTTCTGCGGGTCGGTGGCATGTACCTGCCTGGGTACCAGCCTCCGGACGGCCCAAAACAAATCAGGAAAGAAAAAAAAAAAGAAGCAGCGCCTCGCTGCAACGGGGCAGGTACCCACGTACCCACGCTCAGTACGTACCTCTTTCTCTCTGCTGTGCCTGTGCCAGTGGCGATCGCTGTGCCCCCTGTTTGCTTCTCTTCTCCCCTCGTCGCACCCTCGCTCAGTACCTGCGAATAGCAGGCCGTACTGATGGAAGTTGCGCACCCCCCCCCCTGCTGGACTGCCTACTTTGCCTGCATAACGGTGGGTGGGATAGGGCCTGTGGCCGCCCTGTGTGCTGCGCTGCAACGGGCTCACTGTACGAGCACGAGAGAGAGCAATTGACGGAGTGTGTTGCCGACGGCGAAACGGAACGGTGAATCCCCCCCACCCCTGCACACTGTGGCAGAACTGAGGGCAACAGGGGTAAAATTAGCACAAATTAGCCCACGTTGGCGCGGTACGATTAAAGCAGCGACACTTTTGGCCACGTCCGCCGGCGAACCTCACGATAGAGCAGCCACTTGGACGGCAGCCACCCGACGGCTGCCCGAACCTCGCCGTAGGCACCGCCGCGTGTTCCTTCCACCGCCGAACTTCAACCACCTCGCTCCTCCTTGCGCGATTACTAAGACCAATGTCCTTTCGGGGTTTGCCCGTAGTTGCGACCTCTGATATTGCCATCGCCTCCTTTGGCCACGCGCGCCTGGCCTGCAGTATTCCCGTTAATGGCGGGCGCTGCGGAGCGCAAGCTATGGCAGATGCCTCTCCCACCACAGGCCTTCTCCGTACGGAATCGGGATAAGTGGTCTAGGTACGTTGGCCTTCATCCCCCCTCTTTCTCCGGAACCGGGAGACGCCTCCCTGGGTCCGTAGGGCTGTCCACTCGCCCGTCCGTCGGTGTCCTGCCCCGGTGGGCAGGTACTCAGCAGAGGATTAACCATATCAACCGCGATGCGCTAGGCCCTGTTTAGGTAAAAGGTTCCAGAGAGGCCGGGCCATGCGCTCACTACGCCTTGGGGGAGGGCCGCAAGCGGACAACGACCCGGGAGTTCATGGCCAGCAGGAGAAAAGGGCCGAGGATTTGGCGGTCGCATGCTGTACAAGTACGTCCATATGTCAAGGCTCGGCATGCGACGCAGCAAACGCCCCTCCCTGTCGTTTGGAGCTGGCAGACAGCCGGAAGGAACTAACCGCCTTGGCTGCAAAACCAAATTATTGCGCGTGCGTGCGTTCGGAGTAGGCAGGAGGCAGGGGCAAAAGGGCCAGGCAGCATTCAAGCCATCCATGTCTGAGATGTCCTGGCCCGGCCTCCAGCCCCGAAAGCTCGTCGTGCTCGGCCAATCTCACCTCGAGACGAGCCTGTCGTTGATAGCCAAAGGCAAGCTAACCCCCAACCCTCCCTTGCCGTAGACCAACCACCACACCAGCACCGTTACTCGAATCTCAGGATCTCGAAATAGCAAGCTCCATTTTCCGCTCGTGGACTAGCGGGCACTCTGCAGAGTGCCGAGGGATCAGAAATCAGAAGCATCAGTGCAGGAGCCTCCCATCCGCCTCTGCTGTTACTCCGTCCTAGGTGCTCCTATCGCACTCCCCCACGTGACCAACATCGGGAAATTGGCGACGTGCTTGGTCGAGACCACCATGCAAGGATCAGGCAGAGGACCGAGTCAGGGAGGTTGGGGGTCTAGCCATCACGCCCAAGCAGATCGCCGATCGAAGGAGAGCTGCCGTGAGGCAAATTTTCCTGGATGCCCACGGATGCCAGCAAACCTACTTTGGGATCTCGCCTCCCACGAGGGATTCCACGCCGGATGACAATGGGCAAGTTTGGCCATATTGGAGGACGCCGAATCCTTATTGCCAGTGGCTTCTCTTGCTAGCATGTACCTGAAACGACACGCTGCCACGCTGCCACCCCGATGTCTCAAGCCACGCAGGATCGGTGCTAGGGATTTGGTCGTCGCGCTAGAAGGTTATGGTCCCTCCCTCCAGGTTCTGCGCTTAAGCCAACTTGCCGAGCTAACAGCCGGGACGCTCGATTTCTGTGCCAACTGAGTGAGGTCCGCCCCTAGAGTTTACCGCGGTGAATGCGTCGGGTCGGTGTCGGGATGGCGTCTGGAGGATCGTCCTCGAAGGAGGAGATCGCAGCGATATCCGCCCATCCCCTGTCATCGGTAGTCGTTCTAGGCAGGGGACGCCTATTCTCCGTACTCCGTACACACGCTCCCTCTCTTCTCGCGTTTCTCCCATAGCATTGTTCGTGGCATACAGGACATGCCTTCAAAGCACTCTGAAGCACGCCGCCCTGTCTGGCATCTGACTGTGCACTGTACCTACTTCGTCCTAGTCACTAGGTAGGCCAGTGCGCTGTGAACGAAAGTACAGTTCTGACTGTCTCCGAAACCTCGGCCGTCCTTCCCAGACTATCGGAGTCTGTTCCGTAGGAATCCGGGGTCGAGGGGGGCACTGGGACCCCATTTGGCAATTGCTCGCTTCTCCGTGGCCGACGGGCCGTTGTGAGCGGCCGCCGGCCACCTCCTGAGTACGGTACGAGAACCCATCGGCGATACACATTGCATGTGGGAGTGTGGCCGGTTGTGGGGTGATCCGGGAAGCACTGCGAATTGTCGAGATGTGCGCAAGCCACCGACGCCAGCAGGGATTTCAGGAGCTACGAAGGAACGGCCAAACGACTCAGTAGGGGACACCTTGCCCCCAGAGTAGTCTGCATTTCGCACATGCTGGCTTGCGCCGCCGGCCATCTCGACGGAGCTCGCAGATCCGAAACGGTGCGGCAGGAGATCCGAGGAAGCCGTCATCCCCTACGAGCTCATTCCCGTGATTATTTCCTTCCGCCAGACGCTGCGGTCGGGCTACCTCCTACGTACCTACTACATATGACATCGTGCGCGGCATGGCTTTCCTCAGGCTGGCGAGGTGGCAGGCTGAGTGTCTTGCTCCGGAGGAGCTTCTTTTCAACCTGGTTGGCTAACTTCCTCGTATATTACAGAAACTTTTATGCGCTTTGCGATGTACCGTGCTGGGCGGATTTGACCACCCAAACGGGCTGCAGGGGGGCGAGGGACCGCGGGGGAGGGGGGGGCGCTGGAGGGAACGTCGTCGAGTAGAAAGCCACCAGTCACCTATCCCTATCACCATATGCACGCCGCTAACGGTTTCCAAAAATTGAGGCAGCTATGAATGGAACCGGCACCCATACAGTCTGTACAGAGAACGGGGAGCGCGCCTCAACCAGTAAACTGCAATTACCCAGAAGGAGCGGCGGCGGTAGCGGCAGAAGCAGGAGGGAGCATCTGCGTGCCGGCCAATCAACGGCGCCACGGGCATCCTGGCCTCAGCCCTGTAGCGTGGTGGTGGTGCCTGCAGAAGCCCTGGAGATCAATTTGATGTGCCAAACTCCCAGCGGAGGCTCCGGCCCCACTCTAGAGCTCCCCCTCGCTCCTTCCACAAGGCCCCCATGAGCCTCCAACCACTAGCAATTTTCCCCAGAGCCCTTTCAGCCACATCGCTTTTGGGGGACGTGGGGATTTTGCTTGAGCAGCACGTGCTTTGTAATGGTCTATTTTTATCCCCCGCCCATTACCAAGATGCCAACTTTGGTGCCAACTCTCCCTCATTGGCCCGTTTCCCCCACCGCCGCCTCGAACACCTCGAAGAAACTTCCCCTTTCGATGAGCACCCGGCCGCGTCGCCAATGGCGCGCTCGACGTGCTGCCTCAATCCAGAGCGTCTTGACCGCTCTTCGGTCCTATCCCGCGCGCACTATCCCGTACGACCTATCCCGTCAATACAGGCGGCGAAGGGGCGGTGGAGGGAGACACAACTTGCTGCGACCCTATCCGTCCTCCTCACCCCCCTCCTCTTCCTTGGTCGCCTTCCTGCCTGCACCGCAAGTACCTCGGCTACTTCGTCGGCCGCTGGTTTGTCCAAATGCGATGGATCCCGCTGGAGCTCGCGGATAATTAACCGTTCTGCGTCCCCCATCCCCCACTCCAGACAACGCAAATGACTCGGGCAACCAATGATCGTCGGGGCCCTCAGGGAACTCTGCTGATCCTTCTGCCCTACGGACCAGGGTGCGACTGAGCACGGAGCACGAAGTAGTGAAACGTGCCGCCTAATACCAAGCTAATGAGAGGGGGCAGCATGGGGGGGTTGGGAACCTCGTCCTTGACCGCTTGACCATTTGGGGTTTGGGGGCAACAAGTCCCAATTTTGGGTGCTGAGCAAGATTTCATTCTTCGCCCTAGGATAGCCTGTCGTGCCCGTGTGCCCGGCGAGGTCGCCGACCAACCCTTGCTCCGTGCCATCGCGGCGAGGTCGGGCGGGATAGGCAACGAGCCAGCGAGCCAGCGGGCCAACCGAGCAGAGATAGCGATGCCCAAAGGACCGGGGGCCCATCTCGAATATGCCTCCTCCTTCCACCGCGCCCGACTGCGGTGGTGGCCAACAAAAAAGCTCAGCTCCAAAAACAGCAGTCGAGCACGATGGCGAGGCGCCCGCCCTACCAGGCTAACCACTGACAGACAGACACTTGACGGGCAAGCCCTATATCTGACATTGTGCATGTGTACAGATACCTAAGGTATGTACGTGCATACATGCAGCCACGGGGTGCAGCAGCAGGAAAGGAAGCTCGACTCACGCCTCCAACGCGACACCGACACTAAGGGACCCTAGAGCTCTTCCCTGCCTGTCGATCTCTCCAGCGTAATTTGCGTCTCGAGCAGGGGCGGCCCAACCGTTTGGGGGCCCCCTCGTCGCTTTCCTCCTGATGGGTGAAATCACCGTTCCTTGTATCAACGCCGCCGGCCTTTTTCTTTTTGCACTTGCCTCGCGGCACGTCCCCAACCGCGCGAGCCAGTCGGTGCAGATCCCTCGACTGGCCAACCCCTTTAGGATACTCGCGTTTTCGCACGTCTTTGCTCCGCCGCAACCCGAGGGCATTGGTTGATTTTGAACCACTCACGCCGTGGGATTGACCCTGTCGGGCCAGGAAAACCCAGCCTTATCGACGGCCCCGACCGCTGCGCTGGATATCAAGCCGACATTGGGCCGGGCCAGTGGCTACCGCTGGCTCTTACTCCGACCTATTAGCGCGTCTGCGAAGGGCTCCCCTCTAATAGCCGGAAAGCACCAGGGCACCCGGAACACTGCAAGTCCAGGCAGGCCACTACTAAGACAGTCGTCGCTACATACATGGGCTATCTGGGGACCCTAGGCATGGGCCGTGCTCCGTACGAGGTACAGACTTGCTGTGCAGATACAGGTGGCTGGCTTGCACGGATGAAGGCGCTTCCTTGCGGCTTGGATGGCCCCGCGAAGAAAGGTGCAGCGGCGCGGTTGAGCGACTCTGCCGACGCCTCGCAGTGGACAGCGATACGCGTGCTGAGTCCAACCCGGGCGTCAACCGCCGTAGCCACATCCGCGTTCAAACCGGGTCCTGCCCACGCTACCCACAGAGACTAACGCGTGGCCGCACTCGGCCTCCTCGATTCCGATGCCAAGCCACCGCGGCTCTCCAATTTTATCCTACCCAGGACGGAGAGGACCCTTGTCGCAAGACGTCAAGTTTCGGCGACCACTTGGACTCGAGCTCGCCGACCTCTCTGCTACCACAGCGGCCTCCGGCCCATTACGGCGGGTTATCCGAATTGCCCGGAGGAGCTTCTCCTCCTCCGGTGCACGCGCGTCGCCAGCCGTTAGCTTGCATCATATCCGCCTCCCCCGAGCGTGGCCGAGCTTGGTCGATTAGGGGGCACAGGAGACGGAAAAATCTCAAATACTGGATACCCCTGCCGAAGGGGCGGATGGATGGACGCGCCTGGCCCGTGCACTTCTACTACGCCTTACGGAGTGCTCCGTACGGAAACTGCTCGCCATCGCCCGCCTTTCGACCACGTTCTCTCCGGAAGGAGAGAGAGCCACACGGACATTCACATCCACCCCCACCCACGCCCTCGCGGCTGTCTACCACAGTCTCACGTCTCACGGCCCACGGCCCACCACTGTCTGGGGCCGCTCTTGCCTCTGGACGCCTACCCAACCCGCTTCGCTCTGACCTGCTCCCGCTGCAACAGCATCCCTACGCCTCCTCGAGGGCCGATCCAGGAGGGCCTATCACTTACTTCTCCCTCCCGCTAGCATGCATCACCGGGGGGCCACCGCCATGAGGGGGGCCTGAATGCGCCCAATTTACCGCGCAGTGGGACAAGTCCAGGATCGCCACGACCTGGCCAGGTTCCCAGATCGCAAGCATGGGTTCCTCCCCCGTGAAGACGACAGGCCCAGAGGTACGAGTACAAGTAGCCAGGCGGTCGTTATTTGTCAGGGGTTCCCTCACCTTCGGGACGTGCTGATCGGTCATGCCAATTAGGGGGCTCGGCAGGGGCAGTAGCTGTGAAAGCCCCCTTGTTTCGAAGAGCTATCCGCGGCAAGCAGCCATCGATGGAGCAGTATCTCTCGACGTGTAGAGATATGAGCGGTTCGCCGAGCCTCGCCAGGCCCTACCGCTGCAGTTATGGAGCAGACCTATAAAAAAAGGAGGGGGCAGGGGGAGAAGGCCCCGAACAGACGTTTGCCAAGTATCGGGGCAGAAAGAAGCTGGCCAGAGAACGTGCCCACGCGTCCGCTGCTATCCCCGCCGGCCCCCAGGTTCCATCCTCGGCCCAGACAATAGCAGCAACGAGGCAATCCCTTTTCTGCCCCCACGAGTTGAGGAGGCCAGGAAGCAAAGACGGCCTAGACCTCGGCCATTGGGCTGTTGGCGAAGTGTGTGTGTGTGCTCTGCCTTCCCCCTATGTGTCGTGTGGCATCGGGCGAGCCAACCAGAGACTCTTCCCCCCCTCTCAGACGGAAACTTCCCCCTTCTCCTTCCCCCTTCCCTCATCCTCTCGCATCACAGCATACAAAGTACCTACATCATTACCGTCACTTCTACCTTCTCTTAGGCGCACCCCCCCTCCCAATTTTCTGCTCCTGCACTCCCCATGCATTAGCACCAGTCGCTCTTAGATACTACATGCTGCCCTACGAGCGCGTGTCCACTTTGCAGGTTTAAGGTTCTTACTCCCAATTCACCCGGTAGGGGGCTCCCAACGGCGGCGGATGCGTGTAGGAAGTACAGGCCTCCGTTGTCCTGCCATGCTGCCGTCCTGCTGTCACCCTTCCCTCTTATCTGTCACCTGCGCTGGCCATCGTGATGGCGCCATGCGCAAGCAGCAGGAAGGGGGAGGAAGGGGGGACGGTACCGACGGCGGCGGCGGCGGCGCCGACAGGAGATGAAGAAACAGGAAGAAACGGTAGCAGAAGGAGCAGCAATGGTGAACGGCCAGCGAACGAGCGAGCAGCATCGCACAGCCCACAACACAGCACTTGTGCTGGCGGCTGCATGCATTCATTCTCCCCCCCGGCCCACGCGCCAATTTAAGATCACACTATGTACATCCACTACCTCCTTAGGGAGTACATGGCATGTACCCTCCATTTCTCCCCACCCCCTTCCCTAGGTATGTAGGTAGCCAGACTACCAAGGACCAAAATCATGAGCACGGTAGGGCAGAGCAAGGGGCTGGGAGCAGGGAGCAACGGAGTAACGGGATGGACTCCGTAATGCGGACGGTCAGGTAGGTTGCCCAGCAAGTTATCCCTTACTCTTCCATCCCTGCATTGTTTGGGCGGGAGGACAAAGTTCTTATTTCCTCTTTCTTGTGGCCCAATCAATCACATCCACGATGATATTTCGGTTCTACACAGAACCGCCGAACATGGGAAGGGAGACGGCAGATGCCCCCGATACACCTGCCGTATCAGTGGCAATTCTCTCTCTCCTCTCACCTCTCCTGAGGGGGGGGCGGGAGCGCATCCGTGCTCCAGCCCCTGAGATGTGGACCGAGTACGTACCGCTCATCATCTCGGGGGGGGGGTCAACGCCTGGTGTCTCTCCCTTCATACACCCCTGCTGGGAGTAGGATGGCTTCTTCCCCGCGAGACAGGTCGGGGTAGGAGAGTGACGACGACGACGTCGGTGGCAACAGGGAGATGAGATCTGGAGGTGGAGGAGGAGGAGGAGGAGGAAGGGGCGAAAGGGGGGGCGGGGAGGACGAGGAGGATCATCAAGGAGATCGAGCGGAGGCTCGAATCTCAAGGTATCCATCCCTTCTGGTACGATCCGTCTCCGTCTGCCGCGCCGGCATAGGAGGATGGAAGTCCTCTGTACAGCACAGCAACGGAGAAAGGCAACGCCGGCAGCACCCTGACTTTGCGTCAAGTCCTTGCTTCTTCCTCCTTCTTCCCCACCTCGCTGTTGCAATGTCCAATCTATCGTCGACGCTTTCCTGACGCGGCAGTGCAGCGCGCACGAGCAAGGGGCGGCTGGAACTGGGCAATGGACCTATCTCCCTCTGGGTACTGCTCCCGCATCATCTCTACCCGCCGTCATGCTATGCAAAACAGGCCCGCGGCGTCGTGGTCGAGTCGGATCGAGAGCCTTGCCGGCGGACGACGGGACAGCAAGTCGGGTGGGCGCCTGGCCCCTTTGACATGCCTCCTCGCATCGCCACTGACAGCTGGCCAAATAAAAGGGAGGGGACTGGATCGGCTACTAATTGGGAGGCGTCTTGAGACACATTGGGGAGGGGACGGACGGACGGACGGACGGACGGACGGAGGGGAAGGTGAGGCCCATCGTAGGGCTAGCCAACGAGATGGCGACGTGGGAACGGACAACAGGGCCCGGCCGACAACACACACACACGCATTCGTGAAGGCACAAAATAGCGTCACGAGATACAGCAGTAGCCTACTACGGAGTACACACGTATGGAGGCGGGGAAGAAGGGGTATCTCGAAGAGCAGATTGCCTTTGCGGGTACAGATTCTGGGTGGTTCTAGCGTCTATTCGTGCCCTGGCATCTGCATGTTATTTGCCAGGCTGCTTCGGAGCAGGTGTGTCCCGTGGCCCTTCCATTCGGAACGTTCAGGCGCCAGTATGTACAGGCAGGTAAGGTAGTAGTAGGCTACTCCGGGGGCCAGAAAGTCGGCTGTGCAAGATATATTAGGTCCTCCAGCTGTCCTTCCGCCTTTAGCGCCCAGGTACATGTAGGTACTTGCTGAGTGCTGGCCAGAATTGATCAAAGGCAGGGCAAATTACTGAGTATTGGATAGGGCCCTCGAAGCGAAGCCCGGCTGGCCGTCTAGAAGCATACGAATTCGGCATACATTGCACAACTACCGTCGGTGTTCTGACCCCTTTCGTTCGCAGCCGAGAGCAGCCAGCGTAAGGTCAGGTACCAAGGTAGTGGACGCCGTGCCAACAGCGGTGAATCTACAGTGGACCGCCCGCACGAGCGGCAGCGCAGTGCAGTGCCGCCCGGACCTCCGCCTCCAGCTCCAGCACACTCGTGCCGTGGACACGGCAGCAGGCCCGAAAATCGAAACCCGCTAGGCCTCTCCAAGCCAGCAATGCGAGAGAGCCAAATAACACGGACGGACGGAGGGCGGTCTACTAGATTGGTCAGTATCTGTGTAAGTAAGGTAAGTGGCTTGGGAAATTTGCATTGCATCCATTGCATGCATGCGTTCTCTACCGAGTATCTGTACTGAGTACAATTGAGTCGAGTCGAAACAGCTAGGTCCGAACTGGTGTCAACTTTCACGTTAGGGGGGATACTCAGTACCTCGATTAGGGAGTTGGGGGATTGATTCCACGGCCGCTGTCCGGTTCATTTTGCCCTCTCCCGCTACCCCCTTGGTTGACGCGGAACAAGCAGCACTGTAACCGATACGGATTACACCGTACGAGGCTCTACTTTCGCTCTCCAGGTACCTTTGGTACGATGGAAGATGTCGCTAGGTGCCTGCTTACCCCGTACGGATCACATCCTCTCGACTGGCCAGAGATAACGCGACTACGTCCCAACCACCTCCTGTCATACACCTACTAAGCCAAGCCAAGCCAAGCTGCTCAGCACGAGCGAGAGGTTCGTGCCTTGGCTCGACGACCGTGCGCGGCGGACGAGCAAAGTGATGAAGTGAGACGCGTCCGCCTTGTCCACCGCGGTGACAGCCGGCCGGTTCGCCGGTGTGCTGGGGGAGGGGAGTGAGCTAAGCTAGGTAGGAAAAGGGGGGGGGGGGGGAGGGCGGGAGATACTTGCAGACTACTGGAGGTGCTACCTAAGGGGACCTCTGCTGAGTACAGATAGGAGATGCGCGGCCCGGGCGGATCCATCCATCCAGGGCAAAGACTGAGAGGGCGAGCACTCAAAATCAAAACCAGTCTCAGCACAGCACCCTATCCCCCCCCAAGGTTCGCACGTAAGTTTTTTACTCCTCGGCCCTGCCTTCCCTTACCTGGTGCCTCCTGGGTAACCAGGTGTCGGGATAGAGACGTCCATGCAAAGAGCACGAAGTAAGGCCGGAGCTGGGTCCGCTGGGTTAAGCAAGGTACCTGCACAGCACGCAGCAGTCTTCACGTAAGAGCGGGTGGGAGCACGTGCACCCGCGTTTTTCCCACGGCACACGCCTGGTACATGCAGTGCTGCAGGAGAAAGCAACGTCCACCGGTTTGCAGGTCGCGTCTTGGCGCCTACAAGTGCCTGCCTATTGCATATATTGGTCCTGTGAGCAGAGGCTTGTGGATCCTATCCAGTTGATCTGTGGATGTATCTGTATGCACGCACATGCGTACACCACAATAATACAACATCGTCTCTCCCTCTCTAGGTCTGATTCGCATGAAGGCCTGCGGGCAGATAATGGAATAGACACGGTACCCTTGCCTCGCGCCGGAAGAGTACAAGCGGGCAGATCGAGGGAGAACGCGGCAGTGACCGGGATACCTCCATTGAACAGAGAAAGATGGCACAGACAGGATCCGCTCATCCGCCAATCCTTCCGGCAATTCGTAAGAGATTCCAAGGGGGTTAAAGAGGGCCATCATACGGACAACTTGATCGTCGTCGCGGATTTACAAGTAGGTGTTTACGGGGTTTACGGGGTTCTACTAGTTCGCGGGCCATCGAGCTCGGAAAGCAACGGGATGCGGAACACGCCATATCTCCCTACAGGGCTCAGGGCTCAGGGAGGTTAGCTAGAAGGTGGAGAGAAAATGGGCGCCAAAACGTGAGAAACTTTTTACATTTTGCTAAAGAGGTCCATCTAGACAGGGAAGGGCTGGGCAAGAGAGAGAGAAAGAGAGTAGAGAGCGGAGAAAAGAAAGTCGCTGCCCCCGCGCCGGGTGGGACTCCCGTCTGGGCATTGACTCAAGACCAAGAACTCAATAGAAGCTGTTCCAAGCAAGCAAGCAGGCTAGACAGGGGACTAGGATATAGAATGGTGGAGTGATCAATAATCGGGAGAGAAAAAGTAGAATAAAAGTACAATAAAAGGAGATGGCAATGCCCGCATTGACGCATAGCTAGGGGTGAACCAAGGCCGGAAACCAAGCACAACCCCCCCTCCCGGAAAAAAAAAAAAACAACCTGGAAGAGAACAGGGAAGGGCAGATAACACTAGATCTCTTATTACGTTGCTACATGCATCTCCTACGGGAAGACACTTCTATTTCCGCGGATGAAGTGGAACTAGCGAAGCAAAGCAGTTGGAGCCTTTTCATCTCCCCAGGGACGGACGAAGCAACGAGAAGAACTCCGGCGGTTTAGCACATGAAGGTAGTAACAAGGTAGGGCTGTCTCATGCGGGGAATAAACTAAACTACGGGAGGATGGGGCCTTCCATGCCTGCCTCGGCTCAACGATGAGATCGGGGCCTCCTCTCCGACACGTGAGCAACTCGACAGTATCAGGGATGGCCTTACTCGTACGAAGTACAGCCTGCCTCCCACGTTCCACCAGAGGGTGGGAGGACGAGTCAAAAGAGAGAGGGAAATGAAGCGGGAAAAAGGCGAAACTCGACAACACAACAGGAGGCAGGTGAAAGAATCCTTCTAAGACAGAGGAAGCGTGATCCGTACAGCGCATCCCATACCGCCCCCATACCGCCGGGGAAGAGGCAAGCCGAGAGAAAGGGCGCGACGATTCGCGACTGGCGCCTGCACGCGACTGACGATAGGCCCAGGGCGACGACGCGAGTCAAGTTCCGTGGTGATCGGCCTAACTGCCAGCGCCAGCCGGCCGGCCATCGTGACCATCGCAGGTACCTACATTAGTTCCTACTGCTAATTGCAACACCAGCAGCAGATATCCGTGAAACCGAAAAGGGATAGCAGCGCTCACCCATGCGCCAGGGCCTCGTCGACTGGAGTGCCAGACGGCGGACCCCGGTGGCCTTTTCGGCCCTTTCACGTCCCCCCCTTCTGGGGGCCCCCTCCCGCCGCCGCCCCCCCCCCTCTTCTGCACGCTCCAGCTCCAGCCTGCAGCTGCTATATCCGCCGTCCTGGGTGCGGTTCGCAGGCTCGCGGGATAAGGAGGGAGGGTTGAGCTCCGCGGCGAGTTTCCGCCCAGCCGGTAGATATGTACATAGATGTACCTACTTCAGAGGCCAGGTCAGGAGAGGTCGAAAAAAAATCGAAATGAAATCAAGCCGGGACGACTCATTCCAGGACCCCTTCCTCTGGCAGGGCGTGTATCCAAAGTAATTATAGCCTTCCATGTGTAATGCGCTTTGCGACGCGAAGCGGATGAGAAAGCGATTCGTTAATGATGGACCGCATAAAAAGACAAAACAGCGGGGGAGAGAAGCCGTACCCGTGGACCTAGGTAGGTATCGTGAGTAAGCAAAATGAGCATGGAGGGAGGACCTCAGGAACCGTCGCCCGTAACGCCGCCCGTTTCCTAGCGTTGTGCATGGAGGAACGCCTGGAAATACAGAAGGGGCCGGGCCTAACGCCGAGGGCCGCTGCAGGGGAGGCCCTTGGGCCGTAAAGGCAGCGAAGGATTGGAATCTGGGCTAATTACCAGATACGGAAGGCGCGCTAGCGCCGACGGCCAATCACGCGGGAGGAGAGGGCCTAACTGGGAGGATCGACCGGGTCCGTTTGTCTCCCGTCTGTCTGTCCCCCGTCCAGCCAGGCGCCACGGTACATCGTCAGTACCCTCAGGCGCATGCCTACAGATACTTTGTACGGAGTAAGCTTCCGTTGATGCTGCACGTTCCCGAGACATTTCGTCGCGCGTGATGGAAGCCCCTACCGTTCTGCACTGCGCTCCATAACTCCGCTCACACGCACACACGCACACGCACACGCTGGCGACGTGGAAGTGGCTTCGAAACTTCTTTACGAGCCAAGCGTCGTCGTCGCCGCTGTCGCCGCCGCCGCCGCGGTCGCCTCTGGCTGCTGCGGGCATCCACCACTCCTGGCACAACAAGCACGAACAGGCGGTGTGTCCAGGTAGTGTGTTGTTCCCTTCCAAGGCTTTCTTTCCCTGCCCTGCGCGACGAAGGCCATTGCCCCCATGCGTGAGTGACGCTGCGTGCGGCGCGCCCGTGGGCTCGTTCGCGACAGCTGCACCGACCCAGCATACGGAGTGCGGCCGGCCCTCATTCGCGAGAGTGGAAGTCTCTCCGCCACGACACCCCTTCTCCTCTCCCACCACCTCGTCCACGTCAGTAGGTAACCCCTCCGCCTCTGCAAGCGCCCAGTGGGATCTCCCTAATTCTACGGAGTAGGCACTCGCTTGCGCTGTGCGGCAGCGGCAGCCACACTTAATTCGCCGTTCGGGGTTCCGTTTTCTACTGTCGCTCGGCGAGTTGGGGCTAGGACGGCGAAAACGTGGGGAATTCGGTCCAGCATGGAAGTTACGGTGGGCAGCCACTAGAACCAAGACGGGATTTGGAGTCCGGTTAGGCTCCGACGGTCGGGCTTCCGATTCCTTCCTTTCCTTTGTGATTCCTACAGCGGCGGATAACCGGGAAATAAAGGAGAACGGAGGGATGAATCCGCCGAGAAAGAGAAGGAAAGACAAAAAACGAATTAAAAAAAAAAAAGGCATTCATCCTAATGTACTGCTGAATTCCATCCACGAGGCGGCAGAAAAATATGAAGAATAAAAAAGGAGCTTTGAGGGGGAAAGGTAACCCGCAGGTTACAGGCTGTACCCTGGATGTACTCCGTAATATCTCTAAAGCTCGTAGGGCTGGCTCTTCTCCACAGCACTGGGATCATCCATGCAGCCGATTCAGGACTAGCGCACCGTAGAGCTGCGCACCAAGCTCGAGTGTGGTGTGCGCGTACCCCCCCCCCCCCTTGGCCTTTTTTTTCTTGGCACTGTGCACCACCACCCAGCGGTCTGGCAGCTTCTATGTCCCGCCCGATTTTTAGCAACGCTGCACAGAAGAGAGCACTCACGTTTTTGCTGCAGCTACCTTTACGTGTTCCAGCTGGCGACGGGGGTTAGAACCGCGGCTGACCAGACATCCATGGATACACGCGAATTTAGGGGGTAACCTGCTTAGGTAGAAGTTAATAACTCAGCTTTGGCCACGGAAAAAATACTTTACCTAATTACCTAGGTTTGTTAGTAAGCTTGCGATCAAGAATAGAAGACCGGGAGAGGGGAAAAAGAAAACACCGAAACATGGGAACGAAATAAAAAGGGGCCCCGACAGAAGGAAAATGAGGGAGTTTAATTTCCAGGCTGGTCAGTGGACTTCTAGGCATACCTGCGCTATGCCGAAAGTATCCTTCCACGATGGTTTGATTCATTCAGAGCGGCGGGAACTGCACCCTGGACGAAGGGGCACGGGGGTTTCGTTCGTCCCCGCCGTCAAATCGTTCGACTGGAATTCCCATCCCGGGCGAGGAGCAGAGCGGATAACTTACCGCTCCTTGTACACGATCGCTATTACGCCTACCGACAGCTTCTCGTTCAATTCCAGCGCAAGCAATTACCTAGATAGTTTGTCGCCGTTGCTGCAGCAGAAATGGAATTTTAGGGCGGGCGCCATGGATGGCCACCGAGCTGCGAGGTCGAAAGGACATTCGCGCCCGATTTGGGTTGCCCGCGCGGGATCGGATCGGGTCTAGCTCTAGCTGGACAGAGTACAGGTAGCCTTTCCCAGTTCTACACTAGCCCGCCGGCGCCATCCCCTCTGGAGGTACCGGTACCCGCAGTGCCGTCCGTGGTGGGAGTGCCACAGCGTCTCTTTCCCCCTCCAGCCGATGCAGCCCTCGTTTCTCTGCATGAGCGGCGTTGCCTACTACGGAGGGAGGAGGAGGAAGGGAGGGGGGGGGGGGGGGGGTGTGCGTCAAGTCGAGAATTTAAAATACCCGTGAAATGTCTATGTGGAACTGGAATTGCTGAATGAGCAGTGAACAAAACAAGCAACACAGAAATAAAAATTAATAAACAACGACCACGAAACGATGGGGACATGGGGACACCGGCCGATAATAGCACACATGGAACCTGGAACGGACGGGACGGCCATCCGCGGTTTTACGGTTTTACGACTTTCCCGGCAGCGCGAGGCGAGACCAGAACAGCGGTGTAGCTATCAAGGCTACCTTAACCTATACCTTACCTCTGTGGAAACAGCGGTGATCGACCTGCCCAATCCGCCCTTCTTGTCTTGCACGCTCGCTGCCGTGCACAGCAAGGCCCAGCCAGCCCGGCGGACGGGACAACACGGGCAGGGCAGGACCTGAAAGGCCGAAACGGTGCATGGAATGGTAGGTACATGCGGAGATACTCACATAACCGAACACCCCTCTCTTCACCTCTACATACTACATACTTGGCACCGCAGTCCTATGATTTATAAGTCGTTCGTGGGCAAAGGGCCAAGGGCCAAGGGCCAGGCCAAGAAGCAACACGACGCGCGGCGCTAAGTATTTCACAGCCCTCCGCCAAGATTATAGACGGGACAGAACAGACAGGCAGGCAGACAGATCGGCAGAAGAAACAAGGACTAATGACAAAAAGACGACAAATGCCCTACCTGCCCAGCCTCCTTGCCTACGTAATGACGGTCAACGAAGGCATAACTTTCACCCCTGAGATATTGTTACGTGCCCTCTTTCTAGATCTCAATTACTAAGTGAGCTAGGTCCCCATCCCTGCCCTGCTCTCGAACCTGACAGCACGGCAATCTGCATGCCAAGACACGCGCCTTGTGCACTACACATCTACCTTATAACCTACCAACGTTCGGGGAAGGGGGTGGGCGTGTGTGTGTGTGTGTATGTGTGTGTGTGTATGTGTGTGTGCCCCGCTTCGTTTGGGGGTGTTCAGGTCAGGTTGGCTGTTCTCGGCTCGGCCTCGCCGCCGTTTATTCCATGACCAATCCGATTTGCGGTTTAGTTATTCCGTTGACCTTCCTGATATTCCAGCTTGCCTGCTTGCCTGCCTGCGTTGCGACGGGCTAGCCAGTAGCTAGTCGGTAGCTCCATTAGCTAGCTACGTACCCAGTAATAAGATACGTGGTGCTGAGATGCGATAGAGTGTCGCACCCGCAGACGCATGGGCGGGACTCGATTGGTCTTACTGAGGGGCGGAGAATGGGAGGGGAGACTCCTCTCTCCTGGGTCCGTAGGGCTGAGAAGGAGTCAGTCCAGTCAGTTAGTCAGTTAAGTCGGTCAGTCAGTCTGCGCCTGCTAGGGACTGGCAAGCGACAACTGGACAGACAAATTGTCTTCTCTCGCAGTCTCACGACAGCCCTCTTGTCGCCAATCCCGGCCGTCCTGCCGCCCCTACGAACGCTCGCCGTTTGTGCCCAGGAAGGGACGTATACGGGTTCGAGCCGGATAAGGTGCGCTTTTCCTGCGCCTGCACTCCGCCCGCATTAGGGAGAGGCAATGTGAAATACGCGTATGGGTGCAAGAAGGAAAGCGCGGACAAATGCCGAGACTCCGCCGTGCCTACCAAGGGAGAGAGGAGAGAACGAGCGCGGTGCATCTGGGGAATCCGTTCTGGTGCCAATCCCCGAACGCCGAGCAGTCCGTCCGGTTCGATTCCTACCTAGGTACGGTAATAAGGGGGCATCATGAAAGAGACATGAGGTATCAGGTAGGTGATTAGGGCTCGAAGCAAGGCCGAGCTGTTTCTCGGAGCATCAAGCGCGGGGGCATCAAGCGCGGGGGCATATCAAGCTGTTTGTAAGCCCGCCTGCAAGGGGCGTAACCGTTTTCCCGCCATTACTCCGCCATCCGTAGACTCACACCCGTCCCGTATCGGGCAACGAACTGCCTCGAGTGCATACGGATGCATCTATCAATGCAAATGAGGGCCTTACTCTCTTCCTTTTTTGGGAGCCTCGTACGGATATATTCTGATTCCATCCATCGCCGCGCCGGACAAAGAAAGGGGGAACAGGCGGTGGGGGGAGAGGTGGGTTAAGCTCTGGCCGTCGTGTGTGCGGTTTGGTCAGGTCACAAGCGAGCCGGGCCTCGCGGGATTGTGTCGCAGTATGGAGAAAGAGAGTCCCAGCCGCCCGGCTGGCAGCGGCTGCACCATAGTGCCTTCTGACATAGGTGGTAAAACGGCGGTATGAGTTGTGCCGGCACGTACCCAACGGAATGTACGTAGCCTGCCGAATTCACCGGCCTCGAGGTCGCTGTGCATGCAGTTCGATTAGACCTGCCATCTGCGAGGACCGTCCGCGGGCCCTGCTCGGAGATGGCACGGAAAGAATAAACCTGCGATGATGCGTCGACGGCACGCTTAGACCGCCCACGAATGCACCTACCTGCACATTGGCACCCTGTCGAGTGATGGCGTAGAGCCCTGACGTCCAAGTCCGACCGGCGTGGCCGGGTCTTAGACCCTCATGGCCTCCACGTCTGAGGAATCAAGGAGACTGGATGACTGGAGCACTGCACAGAACACAGCCGGTTCGTAACGCCGACAGACCCGTCGGCCACGGGTGCGGCTGGTCGCCGTCCCCGCGATGACGACAACAAGTCGACGACGGACGCCGACCGACCGACCGACCGGGAGGAATGGAAGAGGAGGGGGAAAGAGGCAGTGTAGGCGCGGATCCGAGAGCTCCCGGGGCTAGACCAGGCAGGAGGCGCCTATCGTCGTATTTGGCAGTCGTATCTCGTCGAGTCGCTGCGGGCAGTCTCCGTAGCTGCCAGCCACCGTAGTAGATAGCCCCAGCACCCCAAGGTAGGTAGGGAGCCGGTAGAATGTAGCCCTGTGACGCCGTCCGACGGCCGCCGCCCCGTCTTCCTTGGCACTTACCGCTGGTACAGGCCAGGGACATGCCTCCATTTGCTCCGTCCGTCGGACCAGCACGACCAGTTCGACAATCAGACAATCAGATAACGGGCAAGTGCGCGTTCTGGAATGGAGACCGCCTAAGGCCGTGCGGCGCAGAGAGGAGAAAAGCGGCGGGAAGGCGGCGTTAGGCGGTCCCATTGGCCGGCGTCCGTTGGGGTCCAAAAGAGGGGCGTAGGTCGCGCCCATTGTGGCGCAGTGCAGCGCGCCCGCCCAAGCGCAGAAAAGCCATGGTGCAGGGTTTCAGCGATTCGAGCGCTGGGCCGTGTGTTGGCCGCCGGCCGTCTGCCGCCCACCGCCTGTTTGCAGTGCGCCGGCGCCCCTCGCCCGCACAAAAGAGCGGACACGGGAAGATGGAAGAGGGACAAGCTGCGAAAAAGACCGGACCCTGGAGACGAGGTCGTGCGTGCGTGTGCGGCGCGCGCGTGACGGTGCGATCCCAATTGGGGAAGAAACGGCGACGATGTGACGGCGTGACGAGACAGACCGCACGAGTACTTCGACTGCGTTTTCAACGTTTCCCGAGCAAGTATCCCGCATGTACAGCCTGGATAGCCTTTCTCTCTCTCTCCCTTTTCCCTTCCATCTATCCATCACCGCCTTACCCCCCGCGAACCTCCAGGAACGCACACCCCCTCCCCCATCCATCTTAAATCCATGTCCGTGGGCCGGTTCCCCTCGCCCTCTTTTAGGGCAGCCACTCAGCGCAGAGCGCCCGATCCTTCAGTTATTCCCGACTTTATCCGGCAGCGTCGACCCCAAAGAGTCGCTTCATGCAGTCTTGATGTGTAATCTGGACGTGTCCGGGCGGTTTCGTCGTACTCGGCAGAGACGATGGCATCGAGAGGGTCACAGGGAGCACGGGGCATGAATGCCTGCCAGGAATTGTGCTGCTACTCGTACGGAGTACATAGAGACAGGCTACCGACCGGGACCGATAGCCTCCCTGCTGGCGATCATGGCAGCGAAAGCGCGCCCTGCAGTCCCCGAAAGCCCGTCTCGGCGAAATCCCACTGACCTCCCCATCCTAGTTGGCTGGCGCCTTCGTGGGCGGCATTCGTCGATGCCCGCCCGGCCAGTCCAATGCCGCGTACCCCGTAGTCCCGTACGCAGTACGTAGGTGCTCGGCTGTCCTGAAGTCACCGATAGCCGCTCGAATCGTCGGGTCAGGAGAGTGTCCAGCCTGAGGCAGCAACCATCCATAGGCAACCTGTCCAGCCTCAAGCAGTTAACGTCGCAACGGGATTAGGGCGGCATCGCTAGCGCGTCGTGTTAGTGCGGCGACAGCGCGATATACCGTCGCCCCTCCCACGAGCCTGACCAATTTCCTAAAGGGGTAGCTCGTGTCGATCGGCGTCTGAGAGATTCCAACTCGCTCGCTGCCTGCGGGCGTTGTGTGCGTGTGTCGCTGGTCCGCCTCGAGATTGATTTGATTCCATGCCCGTTTGTTTCTATTCTTGCGCGCGAATCCTACTACCCCACTGCACACCACAGGGCACTTGGGTACATACAAGTCAAATCACACCCAGCGAGACGGGAACCGAGTAGTAATCAGTAAAGTGCCTGCCTGCATCTGTGCTTGCGTTGCACCTATCCCGTCCTCGCGGACGGAGACCCCCGGGCCACCACCCTCACGGCACAATACGGCGTTCTCCGGGCTATTCCGCACAAGCCGGGCTTTTAGTAATGTGTAATGTGCGGAGAGAGATAACCCGCATCTAGCGTTGAGTCACGGGGGGGGAGGGCGGCTGGGCACAAGGCTCTCGGACGCCGCCGGCTCCGAAGAGATGTCGTCACAGAAAGAGCACATCGCCAACCGACCTTAGCCAGCTACATACGGAGTACGAATGGCGGGACTTCCATGGTACCTGTCCGAATATCCTCCGATTTCCTTTTGCCACACACACCACGGGCGGAGTAACACGGAATGGGGATGGGGATGGGAAAGGGGGGAGTTGCACTGTAGTCGCCCGGCCATAACGGCTTTAGGGTGAGGAAGCTATACCCCTTTTCCCCCTTTCCTCTTTCCCCCCTTTACCCCCTCCGTCCATCTCCGTTCCTTTTCATTGAGCAAACTCACATGCATCGTAGGCCTACCTTGTGTAGGCAGGTACGTAGATAGGTACCCAGGCAGTTTCTACCGATGCTGTCCTGTAAGAGGCAGCATCAAACAAATGAAAACGTGATGCTTCCCCTATCCACACTCCCCCGTACACTTCGTAGGGTGTTTGGCGTATCCAGGTAACGTAAGTAGGCACAGGTAGGCACAGAGCGGGAGTGATTCAAAAAAGAGGAGGATATGGCAAAAAGTTCACCCATTAATCTTGCGAGGCTAATGGGCTGCGAAAAGCCCCGCGGGATTTTACTTCATTCGAGGTGGGCGATCGCTGTCGTCCTCCGCTTTCCCCCTTATTTCCCAACTTCGAGCTGTTGTCGAAAACCGTGTGTCCTAGGCTGGACTTGAACCAGATTCCTCCTCCATTCCCCCTTTTCCCAGATTCCCATTCCTCCGCGCGACACAGTTTGACCAGAGTGGCCGACCCAGACCACCGCCTGCTATGTCAACAACTTTTTGCACCAAGTCCGCCTTATAAAGTTTAGGCGCATCGCCCATGGAAGTTGGGATGAGATTCCGGGGGCGGTGTTGGTAGACAAGCCAGCCTAGCTGTTGTTCTCCTTCCTCGAAGCATTGGGGCATCGGGGTTTTGCAGGACAAAAGAAACATCCTTTACTAGCATACACGTAGGCATGTTGGGCTTTGGTGAAAAAATCCCAACCGGAGAAGAACCTAAGCTAGTGAGGAAGAAAGGATAAAAGGGGCTTCTGACATGCCTGGGCTATTCCGGCCTCAACCCCTCTTCCTCCTTTCCCTTCCCTCTGTTCGACGGCGCTGCCGTAGCTAAGTAACCTGGCCCCCTGCATACCGGCTTCCACTTCGAGCCAGTCCAGTTGTAAGTACGATGGGGCATAACGCAATAATAACCGCATGCCTCAGGTACCTCTCTCCCTAGCGCAAAAGGGAGGAAAAGGAAAAAACAAGGAAGGAAGAAGAGGCAAAAAGCTCACCCATAAACCCATATATGTCCTAGGGTAATGGGCTACGAAAAACCCCGTGGGATTTTGCTGCGAGGTATCGTGGTGATCGATTGCTGTTGCCCTTCACTATTCCCCTTGGTCCTTCTTCTACTGCTTTCGAAAAAGCCCGCGTTATTGTGCTCGCAGTCGAACTCGAACCCGTGTCCTCCACCATTCCCCATGTTTCCCGTTCCTCCGCGCGACATAGTTTGACCAGAGCAGCCGACCTAGACTACCGCCTTCTATGTCGTTAGAAATTCGTGCAATTCACCCTTTTAAGGCTTGGGCGCCCGTGAAGTTAGGATGAAACCTGGGCCGGCATTATGGACACGCCTAGGAAAGGTATGACGTAAGGGGGATTCGACGTCCTGAAGGAGTTGACGGGTAGAGCTAGTCTGTACGATACGTAGTGGAAGCAAAGCTTTACCTTCACGCTGATGTCTCGTCTCCCTGCACTATCTACGACCCTCCCCCTTTCTCTAGCGCCGAACTGACAGGACCGAAACATCAAGAGCAGGCGGGCATGCTGCTATTTGGATTGCGAGTACTGCCTACCTCGCCTGCCGCTAGGGGGGACGAGATACTCCCTCAATAGGTGTATGTGTGTAGCTATAGAAGCCTGAGCACGTACATGCATGCAAGAAACTGAACGGGCGAAGCAATGTAGCCACCCCCTTCTGTGGTGAACACCTTGGCACATGCACAGGATTCTACCTACTTACCTACCAAGCACACGAAAAGTCAAGGAGCTGCACCCTACACTCGGCGCACCAGAGCTCATTTATCCATTCTTCTCGGGACTTGGGGACCGACCGGCCTTGCATGAGATTCGTCCGAGAACTAGATAGATACCTCGCGTAACCAACCTTTAGGTAAAAGGAGCATCTTCTCCGAACAGCACGGTATTGAGCACGTGCGTGCTTCGACGGCTGACTCACATCGTTTTCATCCTCGTAGGGCCGAAGAACGTGCGGTAAAATGGGGGAGGGGCATCGGAAGGCCAACGAGGGCGAGGACGAGGACGAAAACGAAAACGGACGGGTTATGCCGCATGCATGTTTCCGTGGGCTTCTTTTCGTGCATGCCATCCTAGTACGATTTTATAAGTAGGTACATGAGTACCTGCTTAGAGAGGTAAGCAGCTCGATGGTCTCTGGGAAACAGCAAGCAACTGGACGTCACAGTAGTACCGCCCCTCCCTCTCCTCGATCCCGACTTCGGTTCCAGCTCCGTTGCCAGCTCCATCTAACCCGAGGATGAGCGTAGGGAACTTAAGAACAGGACGAAGGATATGAGACGCGGAGGCAGGGGGGTGGAGTACGCTGGGCAAGACAACCTGAGCGAACCTCACTCGGTGTCCCCTCCATCTCGCATACTGTTTTTCGCTTGCTCAGCTCTTCTTGGGGTAGGGGGCCAGGAACAGAGTCATAACCGTTGAAAATAATTGTCGACCTTGACCTGCGGCTGCTGTGCTGCCAACAGACCGGGACAAGAAAGGACAGGGACGAAGGGTGGGGACGGTTGGCTCAAGTCCCTGTATAGACACCGGAGTGCCTCTTTCCACGTCCATCATTCATGGTACTCGGGAGTGGTTAGGTACATGTACTTACTTACACGGGGTGGTAGACTCGGGTCGCTAGGTATAAGCAGTCTTTGCCGACACTGTCCTCGTACCAGGAAAGGTACGAACCGACGGTGACGTAAATAACAAGACGTAAAAACAGGAGGGAAAAAAGAAAGGGGGAACGAGGTGGCCAAAAAAAAGCTCGCCAGTAGGCTGGAAGGCCCGCTGGCTACGAAAACCCCTCCAGGAGCCAGAGGAAGTTTTTACTGGGAAAAGCCCACCATCCACTGTTATTTTTAGCGGTGACTGGGCTCGAACCGCGGACTAGGAATCCACGTTTTTATTTTCGCGGTTGACCTGTTATGCCACTACGGCACAAGGTGCTCCTCGCGGTTCGATACTAGGAACTGCTGTTGACGGGGTTATAAGGGTTGGTCTGCGGATGATGGGACGAAAGGGAAGAGTTCGGAGGTTAAGTTGCAGTAACAGCCAGGCATGTACTCCACGATGCGCCCGGCTATCTACTATCTAGTGCCCGACCTGGTTGCCTACTTCACGAGGCACAACGCCGAGGCGAGTGGATAGAACAAGATACATTAAGGAGGCGGAGCTTATGACAAAATCTCACCCCTTTTAGACACAAATTTGTCCAAGCCAGGAAGTTCAGGAGTAGAGAGCCATTGTAGCCCCCGCTTATCTGGTACCTAACGTAGATAACATATCGTAAAACGGCGTTGGCTTTACTACTTGGGCCCCTTGTTAGAAATTATTGGTTGGAAGGCAATGCTTCTTCTCTACTTGCCTCTTCCTGAGCAACCCAGATGCAAGTACCTACGACCTACTTACCATTACGCCTACCATCGACTACTGACCCCGTCCTGAAGCATCTGTTTACCTACCCTACCTACCTACCTACATAGGTAGGCCAGGGCAGGCGTCTTTACATCACTTCTTTTCCTCCCTATTTACTTCTACGCGGCTGGGAAGAGCAGAGGACCGGGAGGGTGGCTGCGATATCGTACCCGTAGACTCGCTCCATGCACTCCAATTTTACTCCAGTTTTCTCTCACACATTGTGCCTTTATTAGGCAAGCAGTGCTCGGTAAAAGTCATCATTGAACGCCCTAAGCTGCCTAACTGCTTGGGTACGTACGTAGGTAGTGGAAGGAGAGAAGAAGCAGCTCCCAAAGTGCAGTATACGGCAGCTGATACTGCGTAGCCCGTAACGGCTTCTCACGTTAGCTGCCTAGGGATTTTCCATGCAAATCTCTTTCCCTTCTCAGTTGGGGGTGTAGATAGAACTCGAGCATGTCCGTCCATTCTGTTGATGATTTTGTCTTCCAGACGCTACCTACCTGAACCTACGGCCTCCCAGCGGGGATGGGAAGCCCCAAAGGCAAAAATGACACCGAACATCTCGCTGTATAATAGAAATACCCGCCACTAGGTATATACGTACTACCGTCCTGATATAAGGTACATTCTAGGGCTCGGCCGCATCTAACTTATCTGGTGGAGAAAATCTATGAAGAAAAGAGGTCAATCAAACGCCCTTCTCCTTCTACTTCTCCTCCCCTCTTGTCGACAATTCTACTCTAGTTACTACATACTTAGAGCCCCGAAGACCCCCCAACCTCCTGCGTAGATTCCACCCCTCCCCCCGGGGGAGCGTCGGCCCTCTTGTTGTCTGCAGGGAGGCAGTAATCCATCTGTACCTTCCACTTGCCCGTACAGACCTGGTAATGAATAACTACAGGTACCTTAGGTATATAGCTACTTTAGTAAGTAATGCAGGCATACCTACATTGTATACACCTGCTGCCCTACCTAGGTGATATTCGGGGTATACCTTGGATATATGGGGAGAACAAATTGAGAGAATGGCAAGCTGAGGGAAGGTATGCTTTGCAATTCTATGTTGCTAGACTTTGCTAAAGCCGTCCTTATAAAGGCTGGGTGAATTCGATGGGATAAGATGGGATAATGGCTTCCCCGCCTTTCCAGTTGGCCGGCGTTTTTGGCACGCTGAGGTACCTAGGCATGTACTTACTGACACGTACGATCATTGGGAGGATCAGCCACGTTGTAAAATGGGTAAGCTGTGGGTATCTAGGTAGGCGACAGGGAAATGAAGACTACCTCAGCCCAGGTAGGTAGGGACGAGCCTTCTGGTGGTGGTTGGGAAGGGGGAAGTTGGATTTCTTTGGGGCCAAGCCAGGCGTGTGTTTCTTGAGAGCCCAAGTACCTGTAGTTAGTCCCAGGCAGTTGGTGCACTGAGAAGGGCTGCACTGCAGCTAAGGCGTGTCCGCGTGTAAGAGCGTTGGCTGACTTCTATCTGGAGACTCCCTTCCTTCTCCCCTTTTTTAGGTGACGAAGTAAGGGGCTCACCTACTGCGCATCGGTAACACGCCGCTCTCCCTTCCCTCCAAATAGACTAGGTACTGACAAGTACATAGGTACTGATCTGAAAGTCCAAATGGATACTTGGGTAGGTCTGGATACGGGCGTATAGGAGGTAGCCGCCCAAGTTGATACACTAATCTGGGAGAGTAGCGGGACACCTTCGCTGCGACATTCTTACCTACGAGGGCAAGCAGCCGCCTTAGGGGCCTAGGGACGACGGACCATGAGGGTGTGTTCGTGAGTGTGCCTGTTACGTAGACGTCAGACCCTACAGGGTGCTGGACCATCATTCGGCATAGAGCAGATGAAGCGTCTTGAATCAGGTCCTGGGAACGGGGGGTTAGAGAATGCAAGTCTCTAATTTCTGTTGAAAAGAGTCGGGGCAACTACAAATAGGTATTATCAAAGCCACTGTTGCCCTTCGCGACGAATACAATCCATCAAACTAACCAGCGCGTTCCCCTCCCGGCAAGACGACACAAACCAAGAACATCATGTTGGCCATGGCAAAACCTCCGTGCTGCCTAGGACCCTGCAAATCAACTCCCGTCCTCCGAACCGGCTGTGCTCTACAGAGCCGGTAGATAGCAACAGGAGAACGGCAGAAGAAACAGGAGGCGCGTCACATGACGGCCCACTACTCCTCGGCCTCGGCGACATCCTCGCCCTCGTATTCCTCCTCCTCCTCGTCGACACCAGCATCCTGGTACTGCTGGTACTCCGAAACGAGATCATTCATATTGGACTCAGCCTCGGTGAACTCCATCTCGTCCATACCCTCACCGGTGTACCAATGCAAGAAGGCCTTGCGCCGGAACATGGCGGTGAACTGCTCACCGACACGCTTGAACAGCTCCTGGATGGCGGTCGAGTTGCCGACAAACGTGGACGACATCTTCAGGCCGCGAGGGGGGATGGAGCAGAGGGCGGTCTGCACGTTGTTGGGGATCCACTCGACGAAGTACGACGAGTTCTTGTTCTGCACGTTCCGCATCTGGTCCTCAACCTCCTTCATGGAGACCTTGCCGCGGCTGCGCAAAAAAAAGGGGAGAGGTTAGCAATGGTGAGAACGAGCATGGAAGGCAGAAGGGGACCGACCGACTTACAAGATGGCAGAGCAAGTCAGGTAGCGACCGTTGCGGAAGTCAGAAGCAGCCATCATGTTCTTGGGGTCGAACATCTGCTGGGTCAACTCCGGGACGGTGACGGCGCGGAAGGAGTGGGCGCCGCGGCTGGTCAGGGGGGCGAATCCGACCATGAAGAAGTGGAGACGAGGGAAAGGAACCATGTTGACGGCAAGCTTCCGCAGATCCGAGTTCAGCTGGCCGGGGAAACGCAGGCAGGTGGTGACACCCGACATGACGGCAGAGACCAGGTGGTTCAGGTCGCCGTACGAGGGGTTCGACAGCTTCAGGGTGCGCATGCAAATGTCGTACAGAGCCTCGTTGTCAATGCAGAAGGTCTCGTCCGAGTTCTCGACCAGCTGGTGGACGGAGAGGGTTGCGTTGTACGGCTCGACAACGGTGTCGGACACCTTGGGCGAGGGGACGACGGAGAAGGTCGCCATCATGCGGTCGGGGAACTCCTCGCGAATCTTGGAAATAAGGAGGGTACCCATACCGGCGCCGGTACCACCACCCAGCGAGTGGGTGATCTGGAAACCCTGCAGGCAGTCGCAGCCCTCAGCCTCGCGGCGGACAACGTCGAGGACCTGGTCCACGAGCTCGGCACCCTCGGTGTAATGACCCTTGGCCCAGTTGTTGCCGGCACCCGACTGACCGAACACGAAGTTGTCCGGGCGGAACAGCTGGCCGAAGGGACCAGCGCGAACGGCGTCCATGGTGCCGGGCTCGAGATCGACCAGCACAGCGCGAGGCACGTACTTGTTACCGGAAGCCTAGTCCAAAGAAAAATGGTCCACTGTCAGTTACGGACACACCTCACTCGCGGATCGCGTAGACCGAGACGTTAGACACGTACCTCGTTGAAGTAGACGCTCATACGCTCCAACTGAAGCTCCGAGGTGCCGTTGTACCTGAAAATCAAAAGCAGTCAGAATCAGCAGGGGGTAGGCTCGGACCCAGCTCCTCCATCCCCGGCTGTAGATGTCTGTACGTACACGCCATTGCTGTCAAGGCCGTGCTCGCCCGAGATGGTCTGCCAGAAGGCAGCACCAATCTGGTTACCCTGTAGAGACGAGCAGCGTCAGTTCCTATTCGACGACTCGGCGCAGGGCCATCGGGGATCGCATGTGGGAATTACTTACGCACTGACCGGTCTGGAGGTGAACCTAAAAGACGGAAAGAACAAGACACATCGTAGTTAGCGACCGATCGTCAAATTGACAATAATCTGGAGCTGGTGCCTCGAGCTCCGGGGAACCGGGGCGTCGGCGGTGTGGCCATTCACAGTGACGGAACGCGGGAATGTGGGATAGCAAGGTGAAACCATAAGAGGCCATCGCAGTAAGATCAAGGGAGGACGCGTCAAAGTCAGTTAGAAGTACTCACAATCTCACGCATTTTGCTAGATTTGATGGAGGAAAAAAAGCTGCTAAGAGCGGATGAGCGAGGTGAGAGCAATAAGCTGTCGCGCGCAACCAAGAAGGGCGAAGCGGTATTGGGACGTGGAAGATGGGCGAGAGAGGTTGTCGGGTTCTGGTTGTAGAGTGGGAAAAAAAAGGGAAGAAGGGGAAGAGAAGGAAGAGAGCAGCTTGTTGATTTTGAGAGAAAAAGCTTCCCCCGCCCCCTACTGCTGGCCGCTGGACCGCCCCTCCCCAATTTCCTTCACCGCCAGGCCACATTGGCGAAAAGAGTGGAGACGGGCCCGCGCACCTTCCGCCTTCCCCCTTCGCTTGTGACGCTTGTTTACTTCCCCTGCAGTGGCGGGGTGCGCATATGGGCTCGTGCGCAGACGCGAGTCCCGTCGCGGTATAGCGCGTGCTGCGCTGCCAACGGCAAACGACAGGCCATCAGGCCCTGCAGGCAAACTGCTAGGCAGCTGCATGCAGTTGGAACCTATCCTATGGCGGGAGAAGCTCTGTTGAATTCGACCATTTGTGCCGCCCATCGTGCTCACTTTGGCTGCCTCTACAGCCTACAGAGGCTGCAGGCACCACCATTTCTGAGACGGCAGTCTCGAGGCGTTCATGCTTCCTCTACGGATCCTATCGCCCGCCTCATTACGTTGACAGGGATGTTTAATATCGACCCAATAGCAGGGGCGTTCCATCTGCTGCCGCCTATTACGCCCGCGGTATTACTTTTGCGTAGTAGGTACTACCCAAGTACCTAGGTACCTACCTAATGGCACCTGCGGAAGAGGTGCAGGTCCCCTACTTCGCGTCACGTTGCTAGACACATCGATACTTGACCCGTGCCATCATTTGTATGACGATCGCCGGGGAAACGGTCTGTTTTGTTTCGAGGTGCCACGAGACGGCGGTGAGCTTATGGAAGCCCGAAAGGACCATTTCTTCAATGAAAAAATAGGGGCAAAGCTCACCGCCTAGCAGGCCGGTGGGCGTGTTCTACGGAAAGCCTTGTTTCCGAATCGAGGCAATTGTGAAAAGCGAGTGAAACTCTAGTCGGGGTTCCGTCTTAGAGCCTTCGTGGGCGAGACAGGGGTACTAGGTCGTGGTGGCGACACTATGTCGGGGGAGATCTAGGGAACGACAGCCGATCGGAGTCCATGGTAGACTATCACGTAACAATAAATAAGCGCACGGCAATGGATAGCCTCGGTCATTAACTCTAGACATGTATTCATCACATGGACATAGAGAGGAAGAATAGAGAGAAGGGGCTGGCTGGTCTGGGCACCACCAATTTACCTCTTGGTACATATGTAGACAAGGAGGTAACGCGCCCAGTAGCGGTAGGCCAACCCAATCGATGCATGCATACATGACGACGACAGTTCGTCGGTTGTTGCCATCCTCCCTCCTCCATCAACTGGTCCCCATGATTTAATATGGATCCCCCTCCTAGCATCGAGGGTGGAAGCTATGCGCATCATTCATGCCTCTTGGCCATTCTCACCCCAACCAGAACTCTCTCTGCCCTGTCGTTCTCGTTTTGTATAACCCTAATCATCCGTAATAGTACTTTTGAGATTCCTCCGTTTCCGTCCTTCCCCCCGTTCCCCACCGCTTTCCGAGCGAGACCGATGCAACAAAGGGAAGAAGAAAAAGGAGGAAAAGAGTTTACACTGCTGACCACCAGGGTGATTCTGTTCTATGCAAGCCCATGAGATAGTCGAGAAGGACGGCATAGGGAAAACAAAGAGGAAGAAAAGAGGAAGACAAAGGGAATGCAGTGGAATACAAAAGGAAGACAAAACAGAAACCCAGAAAAAGAAGAACCAAACGTTGAATACTCGTACATATACAGGTCGTGGACTCATCATAAGGCGTCCAAGGGAAGCTTTGCTTAGCTCCCCATCTCTTCAGTCGTCCCAGCTCTTCTCTCCCCCCTTCGCTGTCCCGGTTCGGGCAAGCCACGAAACAGAGGCGTAGAGAAAGAGTAACACTAATTCATCGACCATGTATTTTCATATTTCCCTTTCGGGTAGAATTAATTCACCGTCATCAGCTGCATCCGCTGGCTGATGCCGTTGGATGTGCGCGAGTCCGCCGACGTTCTGCTCAGGACAGAATTAGTGCTCTGACTCTTAGGAAGCCGCTTCGGTGAGCTCGATGGGTCTGTGAAGACACGGGTGAATGCGGGACTCCCGTCACGCCGCAGATGGCGATCATGCCTAGGAGTGCACGCCGGACTCTGGGTGAGAAGCTCGGCTCGGCGGACGAGCTCGGATAGGGAGTGGAAAAGCGTGTTGGCGCGCTTGACCAATTCCTGGAGGGTATTTGTGTTGAAGAACAGCTCGGCCTTGGACGGCTTGACGGGCGACCCTCGGACAGGGGCCGAAGAAGAGCGCTGTTGCTGCATAGCCTCCATAATGGAGGCGATCATGGCGCTGTCCGGCGTCTCGACGGTCTTGGCACGGTCGGGCGTCTGCGGTCGCTCTGTCTTGATGGTGCTCTGCTCTGGCAAAGGCCAATTGCCTCCGAATATGTCGTCGTCGGGCGAGAAGACGGAACGCCGCTTGACGACTTGCCGTTCCCGTACCACGGCAGTCTTAAGCATGTCGTGCTCCGTCGCGTCAAAGGGATCCTCCAGGCTATACGTATCTACCGCGAGATCGAATCCTTCGTCCAGAAACCGCTCGTCGACGCCCGCTGGATCAAACTCCTGGGACGGGCGATTGCTGTCTGTGGCCTCGCTGCCATCGTCCGTCTCTTCGTCTGGCGAGGCGAGGGCGATTATGTTCTCGGCTTCCTTCCACAGCGACGCGGATTCGTGCAATATGTCCAGATCACGGCCGTGCCGGCAGAGTCTCTTCAAGCCGTTAACCAGGAGGGACAGCTCACGGATCTGGCCCGAGTGGGCCTTGACCGTCGGCTGGGTCGCCTGGATGGACGGAGGCACAACCATGGAAAACGAGGTGGTCGAATCTTTGCCCGGAGCGGCAGATCCGCTGGCTGTTTCGAACTCGAAGTCGTCGTCCCAGTCCTCGCTCGCGTTCTTAGGTCCGGAAGCCCACGTGCCGAACTTGGAGGATGTAGGCTTCACGTTATCCAGGGGATCGGCGATGACGGGGACGCTCTGGCTCCGGATGTGAGCCGCAGTGGGCCCTTTACGGTGCGCGGGACGGCCTCCCCTCAAGTCCATCTCCTGCTTCCCGTGGACAGTTTTCGGCCTCGCCGACTGGCCGTCCTTCTCCGACTTATCGGGCATCGCCGGCTCACTCCAATCCCAGAGGGTGCTGCGGGGGCGCTCGCTTGCTGTGTCCTGATAGAAAAGCTCGGAGCTGTTGTTGCTGTAGCTGTTTCCGTTGCCGCTGATGCTTGCTAAGGCTGTGCGGAGATTGAGATTAGGAAGGTTAGGGTTAGGACTCGGCCCTCTCGAGTTGACCAGGCTCGAGGGCGGAGATAAATGGTTTGTCAGACCGTTCTCGTCCATCCGTGCCCAGTCTTCATCGTCGTCGTCGTCGTCCATCGATGGTCTCTCATAGTCCCTACCGGGTAGCGAGAAGTCCACCGACGGACGTTCCACTTCGATGGAAACCGCGGCCATTCCACCGCCGATTGGAAGTCCGAACTCGACGTCTTTGCGGGACGACTGCGCGCCGCGGACGGGGGTGGGTACGCCCTCATCCTCTTCCATGATTCGGGTGTCACTGTCCCACGAACGTCCCAGGATCTCCTGGATAGAGAGTCGCTTTGTCTTGCTATTCCCCGCCGTGCTCGGCGGGGACTCGTCGAACATAGACTCCAGCGGCGTCTCGACCGTGCGCATGCGGGCCGAGCCAGCCGTGCGGACAGAGTCAAACATCGTATCGCTCTTGAAATCCGTGTCGTCGTCATCACCTGACGCAAATCCTCGCGTATCTACGTCGGAGGAACCCGCGAACGTCGACGCACCCTCGTTGGAAACCTCTCGGCTGTGGGGCGGGAAAGGGTAAGCTTGAGACGCCGAGTAAAGGTGTCCCTCTACAATACCCGGTTTGATCCCTGACGGGGTAGACATGCCGAGGCGGGAGAGATCGACGTTGAAGCTCGAGAGGCGCGATAAAGGAGGCAGGGGGGACGACGAGTTCCTCTTCCGAGTGCGGGAATCTAAACCGTCCCGGCGCTGCTCTGGGGGTGTGAACATGTCTTCCATGGTCCGCATGACGTCGCCCTGCGCAGCGCGCTGTTGCGAGCTGTCGACAGGGTCGGAAACATGCCGCTTTCCAACGTTCTTGTTCTCCGGGCTTCCCTTTCGTCGCCGAAGGCTACCGCTTCGCGGGATCCAGCTGCTCGGTGAGCCGAAATGCATCGAGATGGAGCGCTTAGCACGTCTCGAAGGCGTCTCTTCCGCGGGGCTGCTGTTCGTGCCCGCGCTATCCACATCAGTATGCCTTTCGCCCGGATCTCCCTGCTGTTCTTCAGCTACCCCGTCGATGGGCATCCCGGTTGGCGGGTGGAGAGGTGGTGGCGGCGGCGTCATCATGGCTGCGCTGATGAGATAGGCCCGCGGAACGCTTCCCTGTCGCAAGTGGATGCGCCGGCTCGGTAGAAGAGGGTTCGGATTGCCGCTCGGGCTGCTTTCGATGCTCTCGCTAGGCCGCGGCGTATTCCCACGGGCAGATGTTCGGGTTATGCGCATATGGAAGAAGGATGTCCAAGGCGATCTGGTCGCAGGTCCTTGGGCGGCAATCTCGGGGCCCTCCGCTAGCGATTTTGTAGCCCCTATGGAGGAGTGCCGGTCGAAGGAGTCCTTCGGCCCAACAGGAGGTGCTGGCGGGACGTCGGCACCGGGAAGCTGCTGCTGGAGGGTTGCGGACCGTTGGTGACTCGTGGCAGGCCTGCGCAGGGTGGGCATCTGCGAGCGCGAGCCGCGTCTCGGAAGCAGCCCAACGCTGCCGTCCGGGCCTGTGGCGGCGGTCGTCCGCTTAACCAACTTGTTTCGGGGCGGCTGCTGGGGCGTGGTGGAGGGGGAGAGAATTGGCGCAGCGGAGCCGTAGGAGAAAGTGAGAGAGGGCGAATCGGGACAGACGCTAGACCTCGGACTGCCGTGCTGCGAAAGAGGGCGAATGGATAGCCGCCTCATCCACGAGCCATTGGAGGAGATGGAGTCCCGCGAGACCTCCGATATGGGTGGAGGGGCCCAGTCTCCCAGCCGTATCAGCGAGTGCCGTCTGCTTGACGCTGTCTGCGGCGGAGCTTGCGCAGTAGCGGCCGTCCGGGGAACGCGCGCAGCGTAGTTCGGCGTGGGGACGAAGGCTGGTTGGAGGGATGGCTGGCCCGGGAAGGTGTCGTAGTTGTTATCCGGCTCTTCTTCTATGGCCACATTGGCTGCTGCTGCCGAGCTAGTGGGCGGTCGCGAAGACGCAGAAGGCGCCCAAGGGGGATTGTCGTGGCTGGGTCTGAACTTCCTCCGGCTCGACGCCCGCAGAAGCGTCGAGTCGTCTGGCTGGCCGAAGACGAGGCCAGTGGCCGCAGCGGCGACGACAGTGCCGGTTCCAACGAGCTATGAGGCGAGGGCAGACGTGCCCGGAATTAGCAGTCGTTCTTGGAGAGCGCAACCTGTCGTTGTCTGGGCAAGTACGAGCTAGAGGAGGGGAAGAGGGAGGAAAAAGGCTAAGGCGAGGTAGGGACGACAAGGTTGGCAGGTCCGGCCCCCGCAGCCTCCGCAAGGGAAAAAAAGGCAGGTGATTTTCAACAACGGGCAGCCAGCGCAGACAAAAGGGAACCCCAGGCTCGCGCGTCGAGGGCAGGAGGGAAATTTTCGAGATGCGCGTGCGGGACGACGTGCCGTCTTCCTCGTCTTTCTGAAGGCGTCTTTGCGCCGCCTAGTGCGGAGGGCGGGTGTCTGTGTGTTGGATGCTGTCCTGACTTACACTCGGCACTGCCTGCATCTCTCCGGTTCAGACCACGCCTCGCTCTACTGTGGTGCTGCTGCGCTGCTCGCCGGGCTATTTGGGCGAGGACGGGCGGCAGAACCAGCAGCAGCCGTGGAGGGCGACAAGTGCACAGGGGAAATCGACGCTCGTAGGGGAGTTCGATCGCATCGTCAAGACATTTAATCGCGGGATTGAGGAGCTAAGGAATGCGCAATAATTAATTCTTCTGCACGTCGGCCGCGGGCGTGGACTTTGGGAGGAACAGGGAGTGCCAGATAGAGAGACCAGACAACGCGAGGCCGGCCGGGCACAGCCAGCAGGGCAGCCAGGGCAGCCAGGGCAGCCGGGGCAGCGAGGCAGGGCAAATTTAGGCGGGAGGGCGGACTTACAGTGCACGCACAGCACGGCGGATAAGCGGTTAGGCGTCGAGGGCCCTGCACAAAGGCCCGCGGAGCCCTGTTGCCGGCAGCGAGAGACGCCAGCAGTTAGCGCTGCGCAGTGCCTCTCCGATGCCTCGCAAAGAGGGCGTCCTCGACGGGGGGGAGCGGCGGGCGAGGACACTCAGCACGGAGAAGAGAAGAGATGTGAGAGGAGGTGAGAGGGGGGGAGGAAGAGGAAGAAAAGAGGAATCAAGAAAGGCGGGAAGAATAATACAAAACACGCGCGGCACGGAAGCTGGAGATTGTGCAGGTGGGAGTGTTGGCCGAGGCGACGGAGGGCCTGCGCGCAGCTGTACGGGCATACATAAAAATTTAAAGATGGATGTTGCTTAGGTGGGAAGCTGTTTGGGCGGGCCCGCCCACTGAAGCGAAACGACTCGGCACTACAGACTGTACGGGGTTCCATCCATGGATGTTGTAAGCGGCAGAGGGATGGCCTGAGCAAGGCCTAAACAAGGTCCGAACAAGGCCTGAGCAAGGCCCCGTCGTGCCACTAGCCAGGGCGCGGGGAGGGATTCGATCTGTTGATTGTGCGTGCCACTCGGCACCAGCGTCAACATGGGCGGCCGCCCCGTAGCGGGAAGCTCTTGGCCCAGTCCAGCAATGGAAGTGCCCCGCGCGCGCGCTGGGCGACTTTAATTTCAGCGGGCAGAAGGGTAGCCACCTTAGGGGTTTCCAGTCCCAGTCGGTCCCAGTCCTGACTGGGTCTTGGATATTAGATGGAATGCAGGCTCGCTCCCAGCTCGCCCTCAGATCCCGCCTACAGATAGATACTTGTAGGTTATTGGCCATGCCGACCCAGGGGACCAAAGAACCAGGGGACCAGACTCTGGTGACCTCCAGGGCTGCTCGTTACGGTGGTATTCTAGGATCTGGACGTCGTTTCTAGCGGCACACTAATACCTCGCTGTCGTACAGTACCTACATTACAGGACCTACGTCGACCTTCCTCAGGTACCTACGACTTGGTCACTCCGTAAGGCAATCCCTTGCCCTCGCAGAAGCGAGAACGGAACCCGCAGAGCCCGGGCTACGGTGCCATCGGTCTGAGACCAGCCGGAGACCAGCAACGGCGAAATCCTGGCTAAGGCATCTCGCGCGGGGATCCACCGGCATCATCACATCGCATCCATGGCTCGAGGACCGCGTTATAGCTCATGCCAGGTAACGCCCGGGGATGGGGCGTGGGAAAAAGTTAGGAGGCATTGCGGACCTGGAAAACCACCAGCTATTATAGTCGGCGGCGCCTAAGGTTAGCAGGTTCGTCGCTCGGTAGAGCCCGTTCTTGCGCTGGGGGTGTGGCCGAGGGCCTGCCCGCGGATACTGAGTACAGGTACGTGGGCTCGCCAAAAGAAAGAGGTCTCTTCGTCCTTTCTTTTTCTACTGATGCTTCCCCTCGATTATCTCCTTGTTTGTTTGGCCGTCGCCGAGTTCCATGCCGCGCCTGGCCCCGTCGAAGGCCCCATTGCGTCCCCTCTTTCATCTTTCTCGCCCCGGCCGGATCGATCTGAGTTAGCGCGGATCGGCTGAGACCTATCATTTGCCTCCAACCAAGGTCCTCCGCCCACAGACTCGACCTGCAATGACGAGAACGATCCGCCCCGGCCCTGTATCTTGGTATTTTTGGGAAAAGTCCGGCGGGCCAGCAAACGCAGGGGTTCTCGCTCGCCGTTGGTCCCCTGCTCGCTCGTCAGCAGCCGAGCCAGCCAATCTTCGGAGCCTTTCCTGCGAGGAAAGGCTGCTGCTGGGGCCTCCTGCTTGCTGCGTTGGCCAGGAGACTGACTCGCCAAGACACCGGACATTCCTGGCCTGACCCTTGTCCAACGACACAGCTCCTACGTATTCGATATTTTGATGCGGCTACGCGGCCCAGGGCTGGGCCAGGCACATACCCAGTTGCTTCGTGTATCGTCCTGAGCCGTCATCTTCCTCTTTGCGGCACGACGGCCAGAAATGGCAAAAAGGGGCCCAAGCAGAACCGACTGCAGCTAAAGTGCCTACGAGACAGCTACCGAATTAGGCATCTCGAAGACCGGGAGCTTTGCCCAGCCCTTTCGCCCTCCTCCCTTTTACTCCCTCACACCGTCCGTACCCGCCTATAAGGCATCTCTCTTAATTATTATAACGCGCTCTTTTTATTTTAGGTTGTTGGCTCCGGCCCGGCCTGGCGACCAGACAGCGTGCCAGCCAATCCCGAAGTCAAGCCTCCCCTGCTATTTTGCATTTATT
Source organism: Barbatosphaeria neglecta (assembly GCA_022813145.1). Taxonomy (NCBI): domain Eukaryota; kingdom Fungi; phylum Ascomycota; class Sordariomycetes; order Barbatosphaeriales; family Barbatosphaeriaceae; genus Barbatosphaeria; species Barbatosphaeria neglecta. The sequence goes on from JAKLNC010000055.1 coordinate 90,043, forward strand.
TTTCTTTTATCAAGCCGCCTGGTTCGCTCCCACGAGACAAACGTCGAGCCTGTCGAGCCTGCTCCAACAGGCGCCCCCACCTCCCGCTGCTGCGAGATTGCCTTGATTTCCCTCCGCCTTACACAGGTTTGCTCTCGCGTGCGACCGTCGGCGTGTGTGTCTGCGTGTGTAGCACCCAGCCCAGTCGCCCCAGCCTGGGCAAGCTTAAACAAGGGAGCGAGAGAAGAGAGAAAGAGAAGTAGTAGTCATGATGCCTACCCTCTCCCCCGCCCCTTTACCCCCTCCTTTTTCTCGGACGCACGTTCCAGCGCCGCATTTCCATTCCATGGACAAGGCGCCCGTGGAGGCCGTCCGGACGGTCGGTCACGTCTTTCTCTTCCTCCACCTCTCCTCCAGAAACCGGCTGCGTCTTGCTCGGCCCTTAACAGACCCAGCATATGTATACTATGGTGTCACATATACGCTATCTCGTGTCTACTACGCCACTTACAGTACCGTACCGAACGCGCGAGGCCCCATCCAGCGACGGGGCAAGTCGGGGTAACCAGTCTTACTTAGCCTCCTTCCTACCTTTCCCTTTATTTCCCACCCCCCTCCTCCCTCAGCCGTCGATTCCTTCCTTCTTCGTCCGTCTATTCCTGATTGTCCCCCGCTCCCGCACGGGAAATCTCTCCGCTGCAGCGTTTCTGCGGCGTACTTTCGCATATACCTGAACTTACCGAATGCAGGCCATCCATGCTCCTCTGCATATCCTAGTATCTTAGCAGATAGCGTCATGAACTTGTATCTTCCCCGGGGGCTCCACGTTGCGGCTTCTGCTGGGCTCTGTTTGCTATCCTTGCGTACCAGGTGCCTACATACGCAAGCAGAAGTACCTCTCCGTCGAGAGTAGGGGACGGCTTCCACGTCGTACCGGCCAATTTCTCCTGCTCGACGCATACTTGGTACGGCATTCGGAGGTGAAGCGCTTTCAACCCTTGCCACGCGAGGAACACAAGGGAAGTTCGAGGTCATAATCACAAGCTACATCCCTTACGTACGTCTACTACGGAGCACTCGAGTAGTACGTGGGCACGTCAAGTAGCTAGAAGTACGTAGCTAGTAGCACGTCTTCAGGGTCTCTCCCTTTTTCTTTTTCTTTTTGTTTTTCTTTTTCCTTTTTTATCTCTTTCTTGTCTGCATGGCGATCGGTCCCTACGGTTACCTTGGCACTCTCCCAATGTTGTGTCTTGTCGTTTCAGTCCGGCCGTGTCTCTCCCCGGTCTAGAACTGTTCCCCTCGCCTTCCTTCCTTTTCCGAGTGAATTGCGAAAATTGTAACCGCTCTTCTTGCTTTCGCCGGCGACCGCACTCAGCCCTGCCTGCATGCATTCGCATCGGGCGGAAGGCCCCGATGACACCCCTCCTTTCTCTCCGTCCGTCTTTCTCTTCTCGCAGCCGCCTAGCCTCCGTGTCTACTATAGTTACGAGTAACGAGGACCTTGATACCTGCCGAGAGAGATAGATGGGCGCACAGCTTAGTGCGTACCTCCGGGTCCTCCGTAGTACCGTCGGGCTGCAGTATCACCACACTGCCCTCGTCGCCCAGGCTAGCTCTATTTGCCTGGGTACCTAGTAGTAGCCTCTCTCTATCTTGTGTCCCCACGCTGTCTCTCACTCACGCACTTTCTCTCCCCCTCCACCCTCTCTTTCCCTGTCAGCGCAGTGCCGCAGGAGAACAGAAAAAGAAGGTACATAGAAGAGAGAGTAGCCACGCACACCTACTTCTGGGCTTCCCATCCCGCCGTCGCCCATTCTTCCATTAGATTTTGCCGCCGCCCGTTTGGCTAGTGGCTTGGTGTCTGTCTATCCTGTCACAATCATGAAATGGAAGCCAACCGGCCCTCGGCCCAAGTGCTGGAAGCTGGAGTGGCCTGAGCCAGCCCCCAGCCCCAGCGCCACCACCCCCTTCGTCTTCCCGTCTGTTCGGTAGGTACCCTACCGACTCGGCCCCCAACGCCTTCTCCCTCGGAGCACACGGAACGATGGTGTGTGTTATCTTCCCTCGCAGCCCGCGAATCAGAGGCCCGGCACCAGGGACCGGGCAGCGGCGGTCAGGAACATGGCTTTTTGGAGGGGGAGACGAAACAATGGTCATTGTTATTATTTACTACCTAGGTACTTAACTTAGAGTGAGTAGGAAAGGTACGTTACCGGGCCCGTCTGCCATGGGCCGTCCGCGGCGCGTCCGTACGTCCGTCCGCCCGCCCGCCCGTGTATCTCCCTTCCTTCGCTCGCGGACTCGCTCATCTCTTCTCTTTTCAGCTGCTTACCGTCCTTCCGACGCAGAACAGAATGTCCTTTTCTTTTTTTGCGTTGCGTTCCGTTAGGCCTTTTACTTTCTCTTTTTTTTTCTTATTTTACTTTCTCTTTCTTTTTCTTACATATCGATCTCGCCCTCTCTCTTGCACCCTTACCCTTGCCTGCCCACCCCCTTCTTATCCTTGGCCCTTGGCTTCTTGCGCCATTGCTCCTCTCCCTACCTTCCTCCCCTCCGCTCGAACATCATCCCCGGATCGGGTTTAGCGGCGGGTCCCGATTCTCGACGCCACGCAACTCGGAGCGGGCGAAGACCTTCGAGAAAACGCACGTCGCCGTCTTCTCCAGCCATGCTTCCGGACTTTTACCCCTCATTGAGATCCGGCTCTAGTAGTCTACGGAAACACTTATATGAATACTAGATATTGTGTACTCCGTCGCGCAAGAGGCGGAAGTGGAAGAGAGAAGGCCTCGACGGATAACTGCCCATCATATTGCACAAAGCCACGCAGATAGTTCACAGGACTCGAGACATTTTCCCGAGTCTACCTACCTAAGCACCTATTCTAAGCACAGGGCTGGCTGGGGGACCGGGACACATGGGGACGGGACCCTGCACATCACATCAACGAAGTACCTGCTAGTGTACTGAGCAGTCCAGGAGTCTAAGAACGGTGGCTTACCGATCCCCAGACGGTGCTTGACCGTCAGCCGCCCCTTCTTCGGACTCCTTATGGTACTACGAAGAGGAAGGCGGCAGGTATGTTAAGTTGCCTATGTAAGATCCACAAGCGTCGGCGCCCGAAAGGATGCATGCAAATCTTTACTCTTCCCGTCCTTCCTCCTCTTATCCTACCTCACCCTTACTCTTTCTCGCTTGTGATAACTATCTCGGGGAAGGGAAGGGAAAGGGAGGGACGGGGATACGCCTAGGCTACGGCAAGTCCTTCCCTCTTTTCCTTGTACGAGGGGTTTTGTTTGCCTCCCTCCTATCGTGTCTCCTGTCCAATTTATTGCCGACAAAGCCACAAAGCAAGCGGAGCCGGAGCCGGAGACGGGCAACCTCGACGGGCGGATGGACGGATGGGCGGCTAGCAGCCTGTTGTACCCAGCGCGAGTAGTAATCCGTATGTATCCATATACTTGCCTAGGGGAGGAGCAGGGCAGGACGTGGAGAGATCTATTCAGCATAATGGGCGAATAGGATAAGAGAATCGAGATGCGATCTAGGCATATTCTTCTTTCTTTTTCTTCTTTTTTTTCAATAATTTTTTTCTTCTTCTTTCGTTCTGAGCCGAGTTCGAGTCAGCCGTCCAACCAGCCCAGGTCGTGCCATCGTACCATATCCCGTCAGGCGCTGCCTAGGCCGGGTAAAACCGCGGACCAGACGGTGTTTGGGGATAGGACCGCCCGCCGGACAGGCTGAGAGACATTGGGGTAAAAGAAGAGAGAGGGAGGAAAAGAAGGAACGAAATACGTTGCACTATCCCATCCCATCCCATTCCGGCCATCCCCTTCCACACCGGCGGCGACCACACAGACACTTTTTCTGCGCACCTACCTCACCTCGCCTCACCGCCCGCCCGGCCGCCTGTTTCGAAGGGTTTCTTTTTATATGCGCATGCATATGATATATACGGGGGTGCTTCGTAGCCTGTACCAGTATTGTGCTCAGTGAAGAGCATGTAAACAAACAAATAAAAAAGGACTGTCCCACCCGACCGCTCTGCCGCCCGTCCACCCGCCCGTCCAGCCCCAATCCGTCGTTCTCCGCCCGAATCGGCTCAAAAAAGTGAAACATGAAACGGAGTGGGCGTTGGGACTGATGAGAGAAGGAGAGGAGTGGAGGAGCAGAAGTGGGGTTCACTTTGACCTTGACCTTGACGGGGACATAGTTCCTCTTTGGGAAACAGGAAGCCCACCCGGAAAAAAAAAGCGACGGATTCTGGTCAAGGGAGGGCCCTGGTCGGCGAGGGGGAGAAAGCAAGCATAAAATACGATGCCGATATGGTCTGGTCAGACACTTATGCCTCCAGGGCTACCTATATATGGAGTATGCCTAACTTACAAGTGCTTATCCAAGACAGTTCAGCTCACCCACTCGCTGGCTGCTCGGTGTGTGCTCTGCCAGATCCGGTTGGCCCTGCTGGGATCCGTGGACGAAGGATAGCTACTACTTTGTACAGATAGAGTACTCCGTAAACAAACAGGCGCAGCGCCCTGAGGCCTCTCGGCTTTCCGGATCGAGGTGGAAATAGAGGGGGTGCCGGCGAGGCTCTTGCGGACGCCCCGACAAGGCCTCCCCGGCCAGCCTGTGTGGCTGACTGCATTAGCCAGCAATCTTCCTCCCCGACTGCTTGCCTGTTAATAGTATTCGGTATTGGATGGGGCGCCAAAGCGTCATTGCTGAGACCGAGAAACTATGGCGGGCTCCCATAGTAGTGAGTAGATACGGAATTACCAGTACGTAAGCTATTCCTGGCTGGACGGTTCTCGGCGGCGTGGAGGCGATTCTCGGACTCGGCCCTGTCTTTTTTTCTCTCGCCGTGGTTTGACGAAGCCAAGCACGGCGTATTCGCCGCAGGAGGCCGATTCCGCGCAAGCAAGGGGTGAAAGAGTGAAAAAAAAAAAAAAAAAAAACCATATTCGGCAGCTGCCATGGCTCGTTTTTTTGGTCTCGAGCATGAAGGTAGTCCGGGCCACGGCCCTATGGTTGCCACAGATTCATTCATCTACCGGGGAGGGAGCAGTGCACGTCTGGACTGAGCTATTTTACCCCGCGGCGTCTTGCTTTTATACGGGGTTATATGTATGGTATGCTTAGGCCGTGGATATCTGCTCGCCCCCGGGATTCTCGATTATACCAGCCGCCAATATCGCAATAGGCCAACGATCTTCGAGATAGCCCGTTGCGCCCCGTACGGCGCTAGCCCCCAGCAGGTATTCGGGAGAATGCGTTATTTGTGCCAGGCCGCGAACCGGCCGTGAAGCGGCCGCGATTGGATGTGGCGAACATCCCACCTCATCTCTTCCGGAAACAGAGCCAGGTCATGAACCGCGGCGATTCATGCGCGCAGGGACGCTAACCTCGGGCGAGGGAGAGGGTTCCTGAGGGAGGAGGACCCCGGGGAGATCAAGACTGGATGACGTGAGCTATGGCTCTCAGCTCGGGTGGGTTCCCGTCGTGTGTTTTGCAAACGCGTGATGCTTTGTTGCAAGGCATGGCGCGAGAGGAAAGGGGGAGGGGAACCAAGACACAAGTACCGTGCAGAGCAGGTGTCCGACGCTGGGACGTGGGGCGCGTGCTCGTGGTGAGAGAAACGAGGCCGGAGATGCACGCCCACCTCCACCTTGGCCCTGCCGCGTGCGCAGCTGCAGCCGGTGCATCTCCTGGAAATGGCGGCCCGCATGGCGGACGGGCAAGGCAGCATGCAACGGGCCAACAGGATGCTGGCTGGAGGGGGTGTGGCCAGGATGCCCCGGACGCCGATCGTCGGGCAGACCGTCATGAACAGCCGCCACGAACAGTCATGAAGTTAGAGACAAGGAAAGCCTTGGCTCCGTGGCCTCCGCGCCTTTTCATGCATGCGTGGGCCGGGCACTGGCGCGGTGGCTTTCGTCGAAGGCTTGGGCGAAGTCGAGAGAGGACGGTCTGGCCATTGGCCGGCTCGGTTTGGCGTCGCAGGTCCAGCCGCAGATTGGGGCCCGACGGCACGCGACCATTGGCTGGAAACGCGACACGCCCGGGGCCCCTGTCGGACACGTCCCCCGCGCGGCATCGCGCCATGGCATGGAGATGGCGGAAGAGGGCTTGTCCGGATGCGGAAAAGAAGGGGAACTGGAAACGGAAAATCTTGGGAAATCTGCAGTCCGATCGTGTCAGTCATCGGCGGCTGGCCGATCTCTTCAGTGTGTGTCAGGACGACCTCCTTCTTCGAGCGCCGGCTCCGGTGCCCGTGGTCGGCCTAGCTCAGCGAGCGTCCTCCGCCCCTCTGCCTGTTTGTGCACCCCCGATGAGAAGATTGGCCGGAGGAGCGCGCTTCGTGCCGGTACGGCGAAGATCGCCAGAGACGCCGCCGCACCTGCAATTCGCGCCGGCGAGTTACATACCAGGACAGGCAGCTTGCGACACATCCCTGGGTGGAACCGGGCACGAGCAGGCATGAAGACACGCACCCGCGGAGGATGCGTCTCAGAAGGAATTTAGCGTGCGCGACTGCCCGAGGATCCGGAAACGCGTGCCTGTCCAGAGCCAGCTGAAAGTCGTGCAGGCTCGCGTCCTGGCCAATGGGCGCTGGCTGTGCGGCTAAATGGGAAGGGATCGGCACCGTCGCACCCTGCTGTGGCCGGCTGCTGAGGCGCTGCTGTTGCCCTGCTGCTACGAGTGCTGCTGTAGCCCTGCGCGCCCTGCTGTAGCCCCGCGGGCCCCTGCTGTGGCCTCCATCCTCTTGTGGCTCTGGTGCCCTGCCGTGCCCCTCCACACCGCATGCAAGTCAGCGGCGGGTCCCGCCAGGGAAACCCTCAATCCCCGCCCGAGGGGCAAAGGCACGATAGAGGAAATTTGCTTCTGCAGCCCGAGACCAAATTGCTCGACGCCGACGCCGATAGTTGCACTAGCTCGCTGTGTTTACCGCTTTGGCACTGCCTCAATCTCGCCTACCTGCCTCAGACCTGCCAATCAACCACTCCGTAGGCATCTGTGGCGCTCGTCTTCCCCGACAGAACCTGATAGGGAGCTCGGTGAGAGGGCGCTTCCGCCGGGACGGGCTTGGCAGCTTGGGTACCTTGTACGTACCTACAGGCAGGTCTGGAAGTTACAGGTACTCGGAGGCCTGTCTGAATCTGCTTACCCGGACTGTGGCTTTCACTTCTCTTCCGCACCCCCCGTCCCCCCTTCACCCCTGCCCCGGGCCCCCGTTCCGGCCATGGAGACCGAGATTAGAGCGATCCTTCCGAATATCGACCCGGTCGTCTCCGAGTACTCGGTCGGGTACCTCAGCCACGCCTCCACCGCCTGGGCCGGCGACGAAGACGCCGCCGACGAGTCTCCGCTGGCCGAGGCCGCCTCGGCCGTCACGGAGCTCCTCGTGTCCGCCTCCGGGGAGCCGAACGCGGCCCTCCAGGCCAAGATCCGCCAGCTGGTGGCCAAGTGGGTGGACAAGTATGCCGAGATCAACGGCTCCAGCGAGGACCGGAGAGCGCCGGCGGTCCGGCGGCTCGACCAGACCATCCAGGTCAGCACGCAGCGGAACATGTCGTCCACCCTCGCCGTTGCCACCGGCGGCGTGGATCTCGAGTCCGTCAACGCCCGCAAGGTCGAGTCCAAGGTAGACAAGAAGAAGCTGGAGAAGGCCGAGCGCAAGATCGCCGCCAAGCAGAGTAAGAAGACCTTCAAGACGGTCGAGTACGAGGCGTCCAGGCTCCTCAACCAGCCCGACGGCACCCAGTCCTACGAGGAGTTCTACATGTCTGTCAACCCCCTCCAGCTGGGCGCCAGCCAGACCAACAAGACCAAGGACATCAAGCTGGACAACATCGACGTTTCCATCGGCGGGAGCCGCATCTTGATGGACACGACCCTGACGCTCTCGTACGGCCACCGCTACGGCCTCGTCGGTAACAACGGCGTGGGTAAATCGACCCTGCTCCGGGCTCTCTCGCGGAGAGAGCTTCCGGTGCCAACCCACATATCCATCCTCCATGTCGAGCAAGAAGTACGTGCGAGAAGCCATCCCCGCTCAATAATGCCCACCACCCATCCCACTTCGTTCTCGTGTGCATTTCATGCTAACTCGGTACGACAAGCTTGCGGGAGACGATACTCCAGCCCTGCAGGCTGTCCTCGATGCAGACGTGTGGCGGAAGTATCTGATAAAGGAACAGACCGTACGTTGTCCCACCCCTGACCGAGAAAGCCGGGGAACGACCTCTAACCGGGGTGCTGGGCGTTTTGTTTCCCCTCTTTCCAGGAAATCATAGATAAGCTTGCGCAGATCGAGGCCCAGCGGAGCTCCATGGCCGATACTTCGGCGGACGCAGCGAAGCTGGACCGCGAACGCGAGGCCCAGGACCAGAAGCTCGGCGACGTCCAGTCCAAGCTCGCGGAGATGGAGTCGGACAAGGCGGAGTCCCGCGCGGCCAGCATCCTCGCCGGTCTGGGCTTCTCGCCGGAGCGGCAACAGTTCGCCACCAAGACCTTCTCCGGAGGTTGGCGGATGCGCCTGGCGCTCGCCCGAGCGCTGTTCTGCGAGCCGGACCTCCTCCTGCTGGACGAGCCGTCCAACATGTTGGACGTGCCCTCGATCACCTTCCTGTCCACGTACCTGCAGACGTATCCGAGCACGGTGCTGGTGGTCTCGCACGACCGGGCCTTCCTCAACGAGGTGGCCACGGACATCATCCACCAGCACTCGCAGCGGCTGGACTACTACCGCGGTGCCAACTTCGACTCGTTCTACGCCACGCGTGAGGAGCGCAAGAAGACGGCCAAGCGCGAGTACGAGAACCAGATGGCTCAGCGCGCGCACCTGCAGGCCTTCATCGACAAGTTCCGCTACAACGCGGCCAAGTCGTCGGAGGCGCAGTCGCGCATCAAGAAGCTGGAGCGCATGCCCGTACTGGAGGCGCCCGAGACCGAGTACAGCGTCAAGTTCCGCTTCCCCGACGTGGAGAAGCTGTCGCCGCCGATCCTGCAGATGAGCGGCGTCTCCTTCGGCTACTCCAAGGACAACGTCCTGCTGCGCAACGTCGACCTGGACGTGCAGCTGGACTCGCGCATCGGTATCGTCGGCCCCAACGGCGCGGGCAAGACCACCGTGCTGCGCCTGCTGATCGGCAAGCTGCAGGCGCTCTCGGGCCTCATCTCGCAGCACCCGCGCCTGCGCGTCGGCTTCTTCGCGCAGCACCACGTCGACGCGCTCGACCTCACCGTCTCCGCCGTCTCCTTCATGGCCAAGAACTACCCGGGCCGCACCGACGAGGAGTACCGCCGCCAGCTGGGCGCCTTCGGCATCACGGGCACCACGGGCCTGCAGAAGATGGAAGTCCTCTCCGGCGGCCAGAAGTCGCGCGTCGCCTTCGCCTGCCTGGCCCTGACCAACCCGCACATCCTTGTGCTCGACGAGCCGTCCAACCACCTGGACATCGAGGCCATGGACGCCCTGGCCGAGGCCCTCAACGAGTTCCAGGGCGGCGTGCTCATGGTCAGCCACGACGTGACCATGCTGCAGACCGTCTGCACCAGCCTGTGGGTCTGCGACGGCGGCACCGTCGAGAAGTTCCCCGGCGACGTCCAGGCTTACAAGAAGCGCATCGCCGCCCAGGCCGACGCCGCCGGTGTCGTCAAGGCTCACTAGCGCGAGGGACGTAGTAGTGTAGATAATGGCAGTGCGTTTTGCGAGCTAGTCAGCTGCATCTTTGGCTATATTCATATGATGTACCCTGCATCAGGGAAACTACCTATGGACCTATGTGAAGGAAAGGTACCACGCAGACAAAAGGACGCAGGCTTTCCTCGTTGAAACAAGTGTTGCCTACTAGGTATTTCTCATATCTGCCCAATAGGTATCCATCCATACCAGCCCGCATTAGAGATGGCGGAGGGGCAACGCGAGAAATACTTAGCCCCTTCATGGACCCGTACTTGCGGGCACATTCCCAGGTACCTTAGATACAGGAGGTAGGGAGGTTCGTCTTGTCAGCAACACGGTGGTAGTACAACACTGAGGGAACTGACAGCTCCAGTTCCAGCCCCAGTTCCAGCTCCAGTACCAGCTCTAGCACCGTTGAGGAAGACGATGCTAAAGACGCCTGGAGTCGACAACAACAATATCTGAGCTGGCTGCGAACGGCACGCTGATCAGAGCAAGACAACGAGAAGGCCGTACCCACCCAACGAAATTATAGAGGGTGTGACTACGCATGGAGAGCTCAAGACCGAACCTGAGACTCATCTGGGCCGATAGATCTAGGCAGATCTAGGAACCTATATAGGTAGGCGATATTGGGAACACCGACAAAACTCTACGCCGGAATCGACGCCACGGCCGCCTGCTAGTGGTCTCTAGAGGTAGACAAATCGTCACAAAGCTAGGTTGGTGACCGTTAAGATTGGGTCTAGACCCTAGACAAAGAACGAGCTACGCACTCGATCACCTACTTACCTTCCTCCGTGCCGTTACAGCAGAGCAACTCTGCAAATACGATCGCTGCTCGTGCTGACAATGTGAGACCACTGCTGGCGATCTACGTATCGCCGTCCGCCAGAGTTCGTCCGCCAGAGTTCCTCCGCCAGAGTATTCCGCCGCTAGAGCTTGATAGGGTGCCGCCTGGAGGGAGGTAGATAAGGTAGAAAGAACGGTCTATTATGAGGGCGGATCAGGTCTAGGACAGAAAGGACTTATCCAATCTCCTAAAGCTATTAATCAGTGAACAGCACCGTTTGTGCTGGCCTCTCCCCTATGCCATACGACTAGGTGAAAATAACTATATGTACATACCTAGGTGGATATCATAAAAGATTGTCGGATGCAGTGGAGGCTGAGGGCCAGGCCCAAGCTCGAGCCTTTAAGAACTGCACGCTCCCACTAGACCCTGGAGGCCAGAAGTCTAATCCCCAAAGGCATGAACGACCCTGAACAGAAGAAGCCTACCAAAGAACTCGACAAATCCCCGCGGAGGGAGAAGAGAAGGCCGTGGAGACAAAGTGATCTCAAACAGATTCGAGAACTGTAATGACGAGGTTGGAGCCCCCACAAGGTTGTGACCCTGTGTGGACTCACCTGGACTTCACCCAAAAGAAGACGCTTCCATGGAAGCGTTTAAAGCAACTGTCTGTAGCTACAGGCCGCAAGCCACAAGCAAGAGGAGACCAGAATGGAACTAGGCCAGTCGTAGATGAGGTGACTTTGACTCCTCGAGGTGATGGATGCAAAATTACCTGAGGCCCAACTTGGGGGAACCCTGCCATCCTGGCAGATGAAGGATCGCAGAGCCTAAACCGGGAGCTCCCGGGATCGGGAAGAGGTACGTAAATACGTACCTAGGTACACATGTATCTACCGGGTTATGTAGGCACATAGGGAGATATCACGAATGGAGGCGAGGCAAATACGCGGGACACTGCTACTGATCGCAAATATGGTTCATATTCCTAGCGTGGCTTATCAAAAGGAAACGCGATTGGAGTTGCCAGAAACACGTAGTAGGCCCGTGAAAACGCTGGATAGGACTTCAATCCTAAGCTTCAAGCCACCAAGAAAGTATCCTAGGCAGGATTTTTCAAAAAGAAATAAAATGATCTCCGCAAAGGACAAGACCACAGGAGAGACGAGGAGAGAGAAGTATAGCTTCGTCCAATCATGGGAGAGGCAATAGCCCCCCCTTTTGAATCCGACTTAATGAAAAAGACAACGAAACTTTACATTGAAAAATAAGAAAGAGGGGAGTAGGGGATTCCTCCCCTCCAGCTTGTGTTCCCTCAGCAACTAAAAATGACTGGAACAACTGAAAACATCTTTCAATTATCCTCCGCTTCGGCGCCCCGAGAGATGGCTTCGGTCCTCCAGTGATCCCGTTCGGCCGTCATCTCCTCCAGAGCCTTCTCCAAGTCCTGAAGGCGCTGGGCCTTGCGTTCCCGCGATTTACGCGCCGCCATGGTGTTGCGGGCGCGCTTCACAACGACGGGGTCGTTCTCATCGTCGACGATGATGGGATCCAGGACCTTCTTGCTGCGTCGCCCTCCCACGCCACTGGACAAGGAGTGCTTGTGGATAGGAGACGAGCGCTTCGACTGGCTCGACTTCCGCCTGTGATCCGACGAGGACACGCTGGCGTCGAGGTCTTCCGACCCCTGAGCAGGAGACTTATCAACAGCCGGTGCCTGCTGGATTTGCGGGGCCGACAAGTCAGACTCGCCGGGGAACAGCGAAAACCAGTGATCGGATTCGCGCCCGAAGGCGTCGGTCCCAACGGCCGGCGAGATCTCGTAATTCTCAAACGCTGGCGAATCGAAGATGGAAGGCGAAGTCAGGGTCGTCTTGGTCGAGTTGGGCGCCGACAGGTCGTATACCATGAGGTCCCGCGGAGACACGGTGCTCAGGTTGCTGGCGGACCCCGACATGCTGCCGTCCCGGTCGAAGTTCTCTGATAACAGAGCAGGGGAGAATGAGATGCCTCCCGCGGCCGGATACGCGGGGACGGAGTTACCAGTCACGTAGTCTGGATATGGACCGTGTAAGCAATACGGCCCATGGCTGCGAGGAGGCGACAGGGGCCCAAGCGTCTTACCTGGAATGACCATGTTTCCGTGGACCTGCTGGCGTTTCGATCCGGGAACTTGTAAATGGCCGTGGGGACTGGGATGGGAGACGGAGCCGGACGATGGAACAGTTGGGTAGAGATTGTTCTGCGAAGGATAGGCGGACCAGTGGGAAAATACCGAAGACGACGTGTTGCGCCCTGCTTCCGGGACGGTGCTACCGACAGACTGACTCTGCTGGCGTTGTTGCGAGACACCTCCGTTGACGTTGGCAAAGGGCTGTGAGACAGCGCGACTAGGTCGGGGGCGGCTGTTCTCAGGCGGGAACAATTCGAAGTCCTGTTGATGAAGGCCGGCCAGCAGCGTGAACTGGTGGTGCACGGGAAGGTGTGCGACCGGTTGCTGTAGCGGTTGTTGCTGAGGGCGTTGCGCGGTGGGTGCCGGCAGGCTGGGGGCGCTGGAGGGGAGCCATGTTGACTGAGGGGAATCCGTGGTGAAGACGGTGAAGTCGCGACCGGAAATGGTTGCAGCGGTGGTGAGAGAATCTGAGCGAGAGCTCGAAGCCGTCAAGTTCGGATCAGGCGCAAGGCCGTGAGAGTTATAGCGAGCTGGGTCGGTGGACGAAATTTTGACGGTTTGCGCGAGGCGAGAAGCGGGGAGGGGGGATAATTTAACGCATCTTGAATCGATGCCTGACGGCAGTTGGCTCTTTTATGGTCTTGTTGTATGCGGGGGGGGGGGACGGTTGGGTGGTGGAAAGGAAGGGAAAAAAAGAAGCGGAGGGGGGAAGATTGGGAGCGAGGGAAAGTACGGGTTTTGTATCTCAGGCAGCAACAGGAACAAACAGCCAGGCGGCGCGTGGACAGGACCCCTCGGAAGTAGGGCTTACCAGGCATGGAGGGGTTATCTTCGCCTAACCACTAACAATTTTGACACGCAGCGTGCCGTAGGCGGAGCCGCTCGGCGTAGTTAGGCGGAGTGAGGCCACCCGCAAAAGTCACTGGACAAGACTCGTTCTGGACGACGCGGCCGAGAGGGCGAGTCTGGGGCGGGCGCCCCAACGAAGGGCAACGAAGGGCACAAAGGCCGTGTGAGTCACACTTTTAGCGCTAGTCCCAAAAAGGTCACGGCGGACGACCCACCACACCGACCGCGCCCATGCAATGGCCCGTTACCCCCCTGCACTGCCCCTGACAAGCCCCAGCGCTGCCTTCCCGCCAATCAGAGCGTGTAGACGGGAGACTATTGCTGGCTAAAGTGTGGAAGCGGTTTAGGACCGGGAGGTTGCACGAAGAGAAAATTCTCTCCCTCGCCGGGGGGAGATCCCTTCGCCGTGGTCGCGCGTGTCGGTCGCGACGAGCCTAAAAGAGACGCCGAGATGCGTGGGCGCCGCGAACGCAGCTAACCTGCTGGCGTAAGCGACAGCGCGTTCAGGCGAGGAGGACGAGGATCCTGAGACAGATTCTCGCCGAGAGGGGATCGGATATGAGATCGGTCGCCGGATTCACGGTCCAAAAGGGGGTTCCCCGACGACAGCATGAGCGGGTGCCGCTCTCCGCGTGCCCAATTTCCCAGGCAGCCAAGGCGGGCTGTCGGGCTGTCGGGCTGTGTTCGTAGCCATCCCGTGCTTGGCGCCAGGATGGTTTTTTTGCGATCAGACGCTAGGCTTTTGCGCGGAACTCAGTCGGCACGAAGAAGGGCGTGAGGGAAAAAAAAAAAAAAGGGTGTTGAGTGGATTACGGATTACGTGGGTCGGGTGCGTATTCCTCGGGTCATGTTGCATCTGTCGCCTCGATACTGCACTGCAGCCTGGCCGCACTCCTGAATGGCTAGCCCTATCACAGCCCACCTGCAGCTGGCCGGACGCGCGCAACCACGACGCCGGCTGCGCTTCACCTGGCCTCTCTCTCGCCTTTTTCTTCACGCGACGCGTATTCTCGCCATCTGGGAAAGCTGGCTGGGCGCGTGCCCGGGAGGGAGGCGCGGGGCGAGGACGCAAAGGGCGTGCTCAGTCGGTGCCTCCCTGACAGCCGTTGCCGACCCCTTGTCCACTTTCGCATCTCGTGTCGGCGCGGAATTGTTGGAAGATGGAGGACGCGTGGGCGTCGAATCAAAAGTATCAATTCCAAAATTGGATGCGGTGGACCCGCGGGTTTGCACCCCTTCCTATGTTTCAGTCCCGTCCGTGGGGAACGGATCGAGTGAGCGAAGTTGTCCGCGGGAGAGGAATACCTTCGAGATATGAGTCACACTCGAGGCTTCGGGATTGGGGGAACTTTTGACGTCGTTGGTGTTGGCTGCGTCCCGTCTTTTTACCCCGGACCGCCCGGCCCAGTGGCTCGCAGCGAACCAACGAGCCCTCCCTTCTCCACCCCCTCCCCTTCCTGCCGAGAGGTCCTAGCGACGAAATGCTACTTCGTAAGTTCTAACAAAAAGAAAGTCTTTGTCCGAAGTCCCGTAGTAAATAGGTAATATTGGAGCGTAATTTGAGCGAGCGCATGTATGAGGCGGTTCCCTTGGATGAGGCAGACTGCTAACCAAAGGCGGGGGGGTCTTCGGCCCTCGATCCTCGACCGGCCGCCGTGCCGTCTTGTCTCTAACAGGGCGCAGACGTCGCCGGGATGAGGATCTGCTGCACGTTCGCTTAGCTCTTAGCCGGTATGCACCTCTGTCGAGCCATGGATCCTACAAGTTCTTCGTAGTCCCTGGCCTCAACTTGCGTGCATTTCCCTTTAGGGCAATGGAGTTAGGCAGGTAAACCCGCGCGAAGCCGAAGGAGGGTTTCAGTGGAGGAGGGAACATCTGTCCTCTTTTCCGCCCCCAACAAGCCAGATTTCGAGGCAGACATGGACACGGCAGGCAGGCAGGCAAGCAGGCAGGCAAGCAGGCAGGCAGCAGAGCAGAGGCAAGGTACCGACTGACCAACGGAAAGAAAGAAAGAGAGAAAGAGAGGAGAGAGACAATGGGACTAAACGAAATGAACACGGAACTGTCTGCATAGCCACCGCCCTACTACGACGTTGTGCTCGCACACTTACCTGCCTAACCCGCCTGCCTTGCCTTATCTATCTGCCTTGCCTTGTTCCGGCCACCACGACTTGCTGCCTGCCTGCATGTCCATCTACTCCGTTCCTCTGATGATGTTTGCTGAGGTTCATGTTCCCTTCCTGCCGTGCTTGCTGCCCGAAGGTTCTTCCGTAGGGTGCAAACCTTCCCGCTGCCTGGTGCATCCATCCGCCTATCAGGAACTAGGACCCACAGCCCGGTGATTACGGCCGGCGCCGACCGCATCCTACGGAAATCCATCCCGTGTTCCCATCCGGGCGGCGTTAGGCGTCGGAGACCCGGCGATTTCACGTCATCACACTTTTCTACTCAAGAACCTTTCCGCCTGGAAGGAGCACGAGGCTCTTAACGAGGTAGGTAGTTCTTATCCAAGGTGCTGATTTAGGTAGACACAGGTTTATGTAGTTAGGAGTGCGATTGCGCATGTGGGCATAATACCTATAGATGGCGTAAAATCCGGTAGGACTCGTGATCTTTCCCGATCAAACCGCTTCGTCATCACGCACTTCCTTTATGTCGTCGTATCGTGCTTACTACCTCGAGGTGGATGGCCGTATAGCTGTTCCTGTCTGGCGCCTCTGTTCTGGCGCCCCGAGGAAAGCATCACAAATGGAAGAAGGGCCTCCTTCGAATAATAACCAAGGATAACTTTGAAACTACCAACCTACGTAGGTACATAAGTCAAACACTGAACGGACGTAGCTTTTGTTCAATCGACACAGAAATAACGAGCCTCATCCTGAAATGAATGATCTCTCCCCCTTTGACCCCCTCCCCTTTCTTCCCGTTTTCATCCTATATAAACAGTAGCTTCTGTCCCGACGCCGTAAAAAATACTACCACTCCTCCATATCGCCCGGCAACACACTACACACTTAACAAGAGGACATACCGTACGAACGAAGGATATCGACCATTCCATACCTCCCTCCCTTGATTCTGAACTCCCTTTACCCCATTGCTCGGCCGTGCCAACAGAGGTAGAAGGCACGGCCCGAATGGAAGATTGTTAGTGCAGTTGAAAGATTTCGAGTGTGGGTAGGAGAGGGCTCCCGTGTCGAAAAAGGAAATCGAGACGAAAAGACGAAGCTGAGCGGGGGGGATGGACAGGGCGACATGATGATAAAGTAGAATATCCCCACCCCCTAGGATGCCAGAGAAACGAGTGAAGGGATAGCCCGCGACGTAAAACGCCCCCCCCCCCCCCCGAATCCGGACGCCCCTGCCGGACAATAAAACATAGCACCGAGCCAGAACTGCAAAAGAGAAAGATCTATCGCAACCACATTCTGGGCTGATTTGGCTCATGTCCGCATTACGAACAACTGCCATCCTCAGCCTCGCAGTCGCTCATGCTGCCGTAACCGGGGTCCTGTTCCATGCCGACCACGCTCTTGGTGACGGCAAGGCAACGGCCAACCATGGAATGGCGGACGTCCTCGTCCAGACCTCGGTGGTCCGCCGACGGGCTACCGACCCAGAGTCGCAGCGAACCAGCAAGGCGCTCCAGCATCGGGGAGCAGGCTTCAGCCGCAGCCTTGCGGCTGTGTAGCGCGATCATCAGCTTGAAGGCGGCCGTGCAGCCCAAGAGCGACAAACCATCCGACGGGTCGATCCGGATGGAATCGATAATGGCGAGCGTGTCCTGTGGTGGCGTTGAGAAGCGCTGGAGATGGGCAATGGCCATGGCGCAGCGGAGCGCCATCTCGACATTGCGGTCGGGGATGATGGACGACAGGGGCGAGTCGATCAGCGGCGGCACTCCGTGGCTATATTGCGGGTGCTTGTCCGGGTTGACGCTTGGGTCCATGGCCGTCATGGCCGTGGCTATGCTGGAGCCGCGCTTGTCGTTGACGAGCACCGCGCGCGCTACCAGGGCGCGCACCTGCGCATTGGAGCCGATGGGCGCCACTCGCGCCGCCAGTTCGAGCTCCGCCTGGACGAGACGCGCTGTCTCGGGCGTCTCCTCCTTCTCGGCAAGGCACGCCATCATGGTCCGGTGCAGGACCAGACTGGACCACCAGGCCGCCACGGCGTCCATCGGCGACCGGACGGCGGGGTCCTCGACCACAGCGTTCATGCCGTCCATATCGGTCGAGACGTTGTGCGTGGTGGGGCGATTCCAACCTAGGTTGTGCGCTCGCTGCACGATGTCGTCGTTGAGCACATCGTCGCAGTCCTGCGACAGCAAGAAGCCGAGATGCTCCGGAAGCTCGTCATCGGCCTCCTGCGCCGCAGCACGGCGTAGCTGGGGCATCATGTTGTAGAGCTCCTTCGCCGCGTTCCACTGGGCCCTAGCCAGGTTTGCGGCGAGGGCGTTGAGAACTCTGTTCTTGCCTAGCTGCCGAACCAGAACGCGGATGTGGAGAGCCTTGAGCATCAGCCGCAGCGGGGTGTCCGGCAGTGTCCCCGATGCGAGGAGCGTCAGGGTCAGCCGGCTGCCGTTGATCTCGACGTCGCCGCCGGCCAGCTGAGCGTCGAGGGCGATGGCCCAAGCCTTCACCCGCGCCCTCTCTTGCTCCTCGGTCAGTCCCGTAAGCAGCTGGTATCCGTGGACACCGATGGTATTCCGAATGCTCAACTTCATCGTCTTCAAGATGAGCGCCGCGGCTTCGAGGATAAAGTTGTGACGCGGGACCCACACCGTCTGGATGGCCGTGAGCCATGCCTGCCTGCGAACATGGATCGGCGACGCCAGCGAGGGCACCGCCTTCAGGGACGCGTTGCTCAAGTGCTTCAACTTGTGCTGCTTCGGCGGTTTGGGCGTGAGCAGCGAAGGCACGAATATCCAGAGCAGGGCGCCGAGCAGCAGGAGCAGCTTGAGGTTGAAGAGCACCTCCGTCATCGGCACGGCATACCCGGCAATGTTGAAGTGCGTGGCCGACACCAATGGGCCGAGCAGCTGCAGGGGCAAGGCGAAGAGACCCCGACCCTCCGGATTCTCGTTGCTCTGCTCGCTTTCTCTGACGGCCTCGAAGACCATGAGCCCGGCAAGGGAGCCGACCATCAGCTTGCTGTAGTTGGGCCAACGGCCCTGCTGGATCTGCTGCTGCTGCTGCTGGATCTGCTGCTGCCGCACCAGCGCGGGGTTGGACGCCTGGAACGGCTGCTGAGGCACCGGGTACGGACGTCCTGCCGTCGCGGCCTGGGCCTGGAGGATGCGCTTCATGTCGTCAGGGACGGGGATCATCCCCTGCGGGTCGGGGCCTCTGGGTGTTCCCATGGGCGTCGCCATGAACGCGGAGGGATCCTGAGCGAACTGCATGGGCATTGGCGACGGCTGCATCGAGCTCATCGGGTTCCCGTTCGTCAGGGCGCCGTGCATGAACAGCTTTTCGAAGGCGGCTATCCGCTGCTGCATCGCGTCATTTTCGTCCATAAGGCGCGTATTTCTCTTCTCCAAGTGTCTGATGTATTCTGTCGCTTTGCTCAGAACCTGTGGTAGGGATTCACGGTCAGACGATAACCCCTTCATTTGCGGTGGCGGCTGGGGATGGTGTTCCGTTCTCCTTTTGCTTCCTCGCCCCTGCCCCTCTCTCACCTCCTCCTGTAGTCGTACTTACCGTAGCCTTGTTGAGCTTATGGGCCGGGGTCAAGCCGTGGAGCTCCTCTCGGTCCTCCGTCGTATCTTCGCCCCTGGCGCTCTTACACATGATACGCAGGCTCGGGACGCTGTCACGCAAGGCGGCGATCTTGTCGTTGAGGTTTGTTCTGTACCTCTTCTCAATCATGTTGTGCGCTGTCTTCTTGATGGGCTGCTGGCCGTCATCATCATCGTCATCATCGTCGTCATCGTCGGCCGACGCCTTCCTCTTCCGATTGCTCGCCTTGGACGGGTCCAAAGCCTCGGGCGACGACGGCGTGTCCTTGTGGTTCTCGCCTAAGCTCGACTGTGGACTAGGCTCACTCTTGGGTGAGCGGTACTGCAGATGGGCCGGCATCGCGATGCTCTTCAGCTTCTCCTGCTGGGCGGGCGTGAGGGTGCTCAGGACCTCGGGAGACAGATTGGGGCGGAATGAGCCCTCGACCGAGGGCTGAAGGCCCTTCAGGGGCTCGTCCTTGAGCGAGGCCGGGCTGCCTGTCTGCTGATGCTGTTGGTGCCCGGAGCGCGGACGCTGGGGCAGGTCGCCGACGAAGGAAGGCGTAGGCACGTCCCAGGGCTGCGGGAATCTGAAGGGGGCCGCACCAGGCGCGTATACGCCGTCGAAAGAATTGCCAGTAGTCGGGGGGTCGTACGGAGGGGTGTCGAAGAAGTTCCAGCTCGGGCCGGCCTGGTAGAAGGAGGGTCCGGACGGGGAGTCGGCCTGGGTTGACGATGCGACGGCGCCGAGACCACTGAAGGCGGCTGTTGCGGATGAGGGCGAAGGCTGGGTGCTAGTGTCGTTGATCAGGGAGGCCACGAAAGAGGCATCGTCGTCGGCGACGGACGGAGCAGTAGTGGCAGCAGCCGCGGACGCAGGAACGCTCAGATCGAAGGTCTCGAGACCCGCAAAGACGGGCTCGGCCTCCTGTTGGTCGGCCATATTTTTCCTCCCTCTCCGGTCCTCGTCTAGGCTGCTTGCCTGCGTGCCTGCGTGCCTGCCTGGCTGCCCGCCTGCCGGCCTGCGCAGGATCAAACCACGCAACAATGGGCTGACCGCGCCGAGTCCGCAACTGGCCGCGCGGGTGCGCTCGCAAATGGCAGCGACCGCGGGCACTGGGAGGTGGTGCGGGTGTGTGCGGGAGCCGCCCCGGAGAGTCTCGCACCCTTGTCTGCAGCAGTAGTGAGCCGGGGCGAAGGTGGGTAGGCCTGCTCTGCTCAGCAGATAGAATAAAAAACGAAGGCCGCGGTCGAGATCGAATAAGGCGATGACAATTAGGAAATGCGGCGACTCTCGCTCCCGATCGTACGAGGGGGGGGCCTCAGGTTCTTGGTGGGAGTTGCTGGGTGAGGGCCAAGGCTCGGGGGGATCAGCCCACCGTTTCGAAGAATCGTTCCACCGCTGTCTATCAAGTGTCAGGCAGGCCGGCCGTCACGTGCATCCATCCTGGGGGCCCGATCGGGTTTGGCGCCGGTGTCGCCTCTCATTTAGGCGAGCCCCTGCCCGCCCAAATCCTGTTCTGCCCGCCGTCGTCACAGGCCCGCCTCCCTACCTACGGCGCAGAAGAACAACTGGCAGCAACTGGTAACCCTCCCTTCCCGGAGCGTCCAGCCTGTGCTCTTGTGCTCCCTAGTATGCCCAATGAGGCGCCACTGTGCTACTTCCGCATACCTTATTCGGACTCGTTCGGACCAGTTAGTTCTGTATTCAGTTATTCTTCGACCTCCTTGCTTTTCCACATCGTTGTCTTTTATGTCTGGCCTGCGGTAGGGGGGGTCTCGGGGCGCCGGCCACAAATGCCGCAGCCAGTGAGCACCACCGTCGCGGCCCCAGCAAGTGCCAACGGAAACTACCGGTCTGTGAACTGCGTGACCTGCTCTTGCCAGAGCCCTCGTCAGCTGCGTCCGCTAGCGCGTGGCCCTTCAGCCAAGGACCGGGCTGTGGGCGGTGCAGCCCTTTTTCAATAGTCCGCAATATTTCGTATCAATTTTTCGTTTTCATTCGCTGGCTGCTTCGTCTGTGGACGCGCTCTCCGGACCGCCGGGATTGCTCTGCAGTCTGTTCTCTTCATTCATCATCTCTTCTGTCTGACTCGACACTTGGAGCTCGTGCTTATCTAAGGGGTTGGCCCTGATCCAGGTGAGAACGCCCTTTTCCGGCCTGCGAACTGACCGAACGGGAGATGCAGAAGCCTCCGTCATGGGCGCCTTATTCCACGAAGCGTACGAGGCCTGGCAGGCTACTCTATAAGTGCTGGCTGTGGGACACATCACCCACTGGTGCGTTACACACGCGCGTCCAAGCCCTCTGGCTCGGTGGGAGAAAAGGGAAATAGTCATGCAGCCAGGAAATGCCAATTGAATCACCAGCTATCAGGAGACTGCGCATAGATTGAGGTATGTATTGGTATTGGTACGCGTATAACAACAAAACTCCCCTTCCATCTGCAAGAAGGAGAGATAAAGCAGAACTCCTCTCCTAAATCAACCATAGTCTGGAGTACCTATTCGGCACCTAATCATCGCAAAGAGAGAAAAGACAGCGTCGTGTCGACACGGGAACAGAACGCTGGGCGTGGTGCTCCTACATTACCCAGCTAAGACCAAGAGATTTCGCTTCGAAAGAAAAGGCTGGAGGACGTTGTAGTCTCCCCGAAGGAGAAGAAAAAAACATATCGACAGAGCAAGGTGAGAAAATAAAACCTATGTCTATCGGCACATCCCAAAAAGAAGATGGTAAGTGTGGTATATATGAAAATACGAATCCGTTTTTTTCTTCTTTCTTTTGCTTACTTCGTCACCGCCCTCCTCTACCAGATGTCCTCAGTGCTCCTCACCATCTCCACCGTGGGCGTCTTGGGCTCCATCTTCTTCATCCTCTTCCGGTCAGCCTTGGTGACGAGGCTGGGCGTGATGGGAATCACGGGCGAGAAAGGCTGGTAGGGCGAGTAAGGGACGGGAGCTCCGGTCCACGGCGTTTGGGCCCCGGAAGGCGAGAGCGGCATAGAGCGCTCAAAGACCGTCTGCTTGGTCTGCTGGTTGGCGTACGAGGGCGACGTCAGCGACGGCTCGTAGGCACGGAGCGGCAGCGCGCCTCCGACGCGGACGGCCGAGGGCGCATTGGCCCGCGAGAAGGCGGAGCCCGTGTTGGAAAAGGTGGAGCCCGGCTTGGGCGATGACGGGAGCGACGGGAAGCGGCCGGTGCCGGGCTTAGGTGATGACGGAAGTCCGACCAGCGGGGTGGTGGACGTCGCCGACGCGGGATCGGCCTCGGTGGTGGCCGCAGAGATGTTGCGGGAGTGAGCCGGATGGTGGTCGGCGGTGAGCTGCGCGCCGATCCTCTCGTCGATGCTCTGCGTGCTCTCCGGAGACATCTCCGGGGTCAGCGGCGCCGCCAGCGTCCGGCGTTGGTGGAAGGGGGCCTGGTCCGTGGGGACGGGCGGCGGCGCGGCGGGCGCATAGTGGCGCGGCGGGATGGCGTTCATCTCCTCGCCGTCCGCCCGTGGGAAGGTGCCGGACATGGGCGTCATGATGGGGGAGGATATGTTCATGCCCTGCATCTTCTTCTTGCGCGGGGACTTTAGGACCGACAGGATCGAAGACGCGCGCGACTGCGTCTTCTCCTCCCGGTTCAGGTTCAGGCTCGATGGCTTGTTCTTCTCTTTCTTAAGCAGGATCGACGTCGAGCTGTTCGACGCCACCTCCCGCGGGCGCGGGCTCGAGATGGGCGGGCCCTCGAGGGTGACGCCCGCCTCTTTGGCCGCCTCCTGCTCCATCACGTACTTGTACATCTCCTCCAGCTGTTGTTGCGCCATTCTTCTGTCGGCTGCGACGACTCTCTGGTCGACGGAGAGATCTACGCCGGGGGCAAGGACGGTCGAGGTAGGCGACGGGAGGATGTACCCGTTGGGGTCCTGCCAAGAGGGACTGACCGGATAGGAATAATTCCGGGGGCTCCTGGGCGAAGCAAGGGGGCTCTTAGGGACGTCTAGCGGTGGGAGATCGGCCGGGTCGGTAAGCTTGGCAGCGATGTCGACGGCTTGGGGTTCTGGCTTGAGCTCCTCGCCGGTGCGCAGATGCTCACGCCGTCGCTTGGCGAGAAGGAGGAGAGTGACGGCGACTAGGACGAGGGCGAAGGCGTAGGACCCGATGATACCGCCGATCTGAGCAGGCAGATAGGCCGGATCTCTGAGGGCGCCGGCTGAGAGGGGGGCTCCGTCTTCGGGGGAGGGCGCAGGGCTCCAGTCAATATTCAGCGGATTGCTGCTGTCTCGTTGGCGCAAAAAGCTGGGAAGAAGGGGTGAAGGTGGCGCGGCGTCAACGTCGCGGAGCAGGACAGAAGTGAAGGAGACAACGGAAAGCAGACGGGCTTGGTTATGAAGACCCTTTCGCATGATGACCAGGCCGGGACGGAGACGGAGGGAGGAGGGGTCTTGCTTGTTGGAAATAAGCCCGAGCTTGTTTATTAAGGCCTCATCCCTTCAAACCAGCGTTCGAGACACTTGCTGCGGCATGGAGGGAGTCGCAAGGAGATCAGCCGGGCAAAGGAGGCCATGGACTAGGTATATAGCGGCTGGTGATACCGTGGATGCTCGAGTCGGCCGTGGGTGGTGGGGGCCAGGACGACCAATACCGGCCGGCGAGGCGAGGGCGGAGGTGTGCGACGGACGCTGACTTGCTGGGGCCCTCCAGGCACAGGAGCCATCTGCATGATGGGCACAAAAAAATAGCGCCCGAAGTGACGGCCGCTCCTCGTGCTTGTTCATCACCGCCTGCAGCAACCACGGGAAGTTCACAGTCTTTGCGGCCTGTGGTTGGCCAGGCCTGCAGATGGCAAGGAGCTCTAAGCGCCGAGGAGGAGGTGGGCCGGCCTGATTGGCTCGGGGCTGGCCACACCCATGTCGTTCCTTTGGACTTCCCCGCCATCCGTTTCCGTCCGCCCACCACTCGCTGCTCAGAGAACCCCCTCCTCGCCCGCTCTCGACTCGCACATCCCACTAAACGCTGACATCCATCTTCATGCAGTCGCCCTGCCACACCTGCCTCTCTGCCCTGAGGGGCGCTCGCTGAAAGGAGGGATGGAAACGGCGGTTTCTCTCGCCTGGGAGGCCCCCCCCCCCCTACGAATCCGTAGAGTCCCCCGATGCCCCCCCTCGCTGGACGGAGTTCCGACTGACAGAAGCAAGGTCTCCAAGCTGGATGTGCTGCAGCATGCGTCCTGCAAGCTCCACCAAAGCAGCCTCTTTCACACGTCGGGCCCAATGGCATCTCTCGCCACATATTCCGTCGCCAGCGTTTTCTGCTCCTCCTCAGGGAACTTCCCGCCAGCCTGATGCTGTCCGTGACTCGGGATCAGGGGGTACAGTAAGCCTTTCGCTAGCATATCCACAACCTGCTTTAGGGGCGACATCCTAGCATGGCCCGGTTGGCCAGCCGCTATAACCGGAAGGGCAATGCATCTCAATAGCTCGGTGATGGCGACCGTGATTTGCCCGTTGACCTGCGGACAGACGCCGCGCACGGACGGGAAAACGTGATAGCTGAACCGTACATCGTGGAAGAGGGGATATGATCGCCATCCATGCCGCTCTCGCTCTCTTATCTGCCCTTGGATGCTTGGTGGTTGCTTAATTAGTCGTTCCTCTTTTCGCGCTTGCCGCTCAGCGCTCCCTCGATAATGACTATCGCTGTTCTCATCACCGTCACCGTTACCGTCACCGTCACCGTCACTGTTGTCACCGACTATTAGGTCTTCTAGTCACCCACCATCACGGTGATAATGGATGCAAAATGCAGCATCACCTGAACGCCATCGGCGCTTGCGTGCCACCTTTGTTGCCCCTCAGTACAGACTGTAGACCATTTTCCTCTTTGGGAGGGGCGTGCTGCTTCGGAGGAGCCGTTGAAACAAGGCGGATTTGTTTGTCCGAAACGAAACAGCTAGCCACTTGTATCGCCAGACCTTTTTTTGTGCGCGGATGGTGGATGGTGCGGATGAGGCGGACGGCGCCGCTTGCAACTCGAGGAGAAAAAAAGGAGAACAAAGGAGACTGAACAGCCGTGATTTACTTGAATCGTCACCCCCGAAGGATCGCATCCTGCAGGGTGACAGCGAGTCAGGAGCGGCAAGCCGCCGTATCGCCGTATCTGTTCGCGCGCCGACCGGGAGGACGTGTCCCTCCATTCGATCAATCTCTGTGCCGAGATGGTTGAACTCTGAACAAGGCGATCAGGGGTCGCTGCCACGGCTGAGAGGGGATCAGAATCATCGAAGGCCATTGCGCTGCAGCTGCAATTTTGTTTGCAGTCCCGTTCATGCCGCTGCTAATTGGTTGCTCCCGCCTTCGCTTGCTCTGGTTCTGAAAAAAACGGCAAACATTTTCCCCACCATACCCCTCTTCCTACATCACCTGATACTGCACGTGGGGGCGTGAATGGACTTGGAGACGCGTTCCCGTACCAGCGCGAGAAGGCACACGCGACGGCCGACGGCGGAGGCATTACCGGGCTATTTTACACACCTAGGTAGAGACAACGAGGGAATGTGCAGCGTCAACTCGCAGACATGGCAGACGCGTCGAACGGGTGCTCCTCGATTCTGAGGACCCTCAACGACGCCCAGAGACGCGCAGTCACGACTACCTCGTCGACCGTGGCCATCCTGGCCGGTCCGGGAAGCGGCAAAACCCACACGCTCACGTCGCGCGTTGTGTGGCTCGTGGACACCGCGGGCTATCGACCCGAGGATGTGCTCGTGGCCACCTTCACCGTGAAGGCAGCGCGGGAGATGAAAGAGCGGATCGGCAGGGCGCTCGGCCAGGGCCGGGAGAGGAAGCTCATTCTTGGCACCTTCCACAGCGTCGCCCGGCGATACCTCGCCGCCTACGGCAAGCGCATCGGCCTCGACCAGAAGTTCGGCATCGCGGACGATTCGGACTCGAGGGCCATCATCGGCCGGATATGCAAGCGTCTGCAGCTGGGCGTCGACCCGCCTATGGCGAGGGCGTGGATCAGCAAGAAGAAGGCCAAGGGCACGGCGAGCGAGCCGCCTGCCAAGCGGCCGCTGGCCGGCCAGAAACAGGCGGAACCGACGAAGGAGCTGGAAACCTGCTACCAGGAGTACCAGAGCCACCTGGAGCGGTCCAACCTCCTGGACTACGACGATCTCCTGGTCAAGTGTGTGGAGCTCCTGCGGCGGTTCCCGTCGTGCGTGTCCAACCTGCAGGCGGTCCTCATCGACGAGTACCAGGACACCAACGGGGTGCAGTTCGAGCTGATGAAGCTCTTCGCCCAGAGCCGCCAGAGGATTACCGTCGTGGGGGACCCCGACCAGAGTATCTACGGCTGGCGGTCGGCAGAGATTAGGAATCTCTACCGCTTCCTCCGGGACTATTCCGGCACGGAGGAGATCTCGCTCGAGGAAAACTACCGGTCGTCGCAGTCCATCCTCGACATCTCTCTGAGGGTCATCCAGCAGGACCAGAAGCGGTACCAGAAGGTGCTGGTGCCCACCCACAACCGGGGCACTCGGCCGGTGCTTCGGAGGCTCAAGACCTCCGCGCTGGAGGCGGAGTGGATCGTTTCGGAGATCCGCAGGTCCCTGATGATGACGGGAGACATGATGACGCACGACGACATCGCCATCCTCTTGCGGTCCGCCTCGCTGTCCCGGCATATCGAGGGTGCACTGGGGAAGGCGGGGGTTGCCTATCGAATGGTCGGTGAGTCAGTCGAGACGACGGCAGCCCCATCCCACACGGCGGCGGAATGCTGGCTATTCATATGCCCCCGGGACTGATGCTTGTTTTAGGTGGCTTCAAGTTCTACGAGCGTGCCGAGATCAAGATCATCTTGGACTACTTACGGGTCATCCACCAGCCCGACAACAACGACGCTCTGGCCAGGATCATAAACGTCCCCCGGCGCGGCATCGGCGACGGGACGGTCAAGTCGCTGATCGAGGAGGCCGAGCGGTCGTCGCTGAGTCTCTGGGCCCTGCTCGTGAAGCACTGCCGAGGAGACCGCCTCGCCAAGACGAGCATCAAAAAACAGGCCGAGCAGAAGATCAGCGGCGAGCTGATTCGGCTCATCAAAGGTACCCGCGAGCGTATGGAAGGGGCAGCCTCCGCTTCCCCCTCCTCGGCATCATCGCCGTCCTCGACGCTGGTGCAGATGATCGAAAACCTCCTCGCGCAGCTCAAGTTTCAGAAATTCCTCGAGGACACCCATGCCGAAGACCACGAGACGCGATGGGCCAACGTGCAGGAGTTCCTCGCGCTGGCAGGCGACTTCGTGAAGGACCTGGAGCAGAACGGCGGCGAGGATCTTCCCGATGTCGAAGGCGTCGAGCAGGCGCGGGAAACGGACGTCCTGGCCAAGTTTCTGGCCAATGTGTCCCTCGCCTCGGACGCGGGCAAGGACAACGGGGACGATAAGAGCAAACCGCTCGTCACCATATCGACCATCCACGCGGCCAAGGGCCTCGAATGGCCCATCGTCTTCGTCCCCGCCGCCTACAACGGATCGATCCCCCATGCGCGGTCGGAAGATGCGGACGAGGAGAGGCGGCTGCTTTACGTTGCCATGACCCGCGCCAAAGCGCTGCTCTACCTGAGCTGCCCCCTCTACGGCTCACACGGGGGCGGCGAGTCAGTGGAGCTCTCGCCCTTTCTGTCTCCCATCTCCTCGGTCTACTTTGCCAAGCGAGGCCCATCGTTCCAAAGGCAAGCCTTGGACGAGATAGGTAGGATTCTCGGTCGGACAGTGCCACCGGACGATAAGATATTCGGAAAGATGCCCCTCGCTGTACGGCAGGAGGACGACCTGTTTCCTATCGATCCCCAGCAGCAGGCCCAGCCGGACAGCGGGAGGAACGATAGAGGGATCAACGGCGGCACGGGATATCCGGCCGGTGGCGGGCCGCAGGCGAAGCGTCGCAGGGTGCAGAGTGCGGCCGGAGCGGGCGGTGGAGAGCAAGACGCAGAATGGTGCAAGGGGTACGAAACCACGATGGAGCGGTCCTCTAGCTTCACGGTGTCGTCGCTCCCGGGATTTACGAGCGCAGGTGCCCACCACTCAGCTATGGCGGCGGCAGCGGCGGCGGCCCCTCCACCGCGAAACCGCCAGCCAAACACGGCCGCAGACGGAGGAGGCGGGAGAGGAGCAGCCAAACGGCCGGCGAACCAGTCGACGTTGGCGGGCTTCGTGCGGACAAGATCCAACGCGGAGACTGCCGCCAGACCTCATGGAGCTGCTACGCTCGGCCAGACGGCGGCAGTGGGAGCAGGAGCAGGGGCAGGAGCAGGGGCAGGAGCAGGGGCAGGAGCAGGGGCAGGAGCAGGGGCAGGAGCAGGAGCAGGAGTAGGAATAGGAATAGGAGGAGGAGGAGGAGGAGGAGGAAGAGGAAGATGGCATTCGGGTCCAGGGGCTGCTCTCCACGGATTGCCCGGCCCCGCAATCGCGCCCGAACTGGCAGCCCACAAACTAGGCGGGATAATTAGCGGTAGCACTGCCCACGCTCCGCGGCGGAAGCAGGGCGAGGAGGTGAGGGGAAAGCAGTACGCTCACTTCTCGAGCTCGCCCCCCCGGCCACCCGCAGTGGCGGACGCGCAGAAGCAGCAGACCGCGCCGGGTGGCCTCGGCAGCATCCAGGGGCAGGAGGATGACGGGGAGAACACGGCGCCGGTGCCTGCGCACGAGCGGATGCGCGCGGCGACGACCTTCCACAGCACGACGTGCGAGCGGCCCTCGGGCGCAGCCGGGTTCAAGCGGCTGAGCGGTCTCTCCCGCATCAGCGGCATCGCGCCGATGGACAAGCTCCGGAAGCCGTTCAAGCCGTTGACCATCAACCGCAGCGCGCAGTAGCTGGTAGAGAGTAAGACCGGCCGCCAGTTAGCCCGACCGTCTTCCGTAGCGGTCCCGCTCCGTAGCCGTGCGCCAGCATCGATTGCACAATTCTTACAGAGGTGCAGAGAAATGAACGGCATCGGCGTGCACTGTCATGCTTGGCTCGAGCCACATTTTCACAATTCGCCGCGTAAAACCGGGGGTTCGCCGAAAGGGGTAGATGCTCAGGTGCGCTCGGGACGAACCGGCGAGGATCCTACTCGTTCAGCCGCCCCCTGGCCAAGCCTTACGACCCAAGATCAAGTAACAAATAGTAAAGCACGCATAATAACATGCCAAGTAGAGAAAATTACAACATTATATAAAG
This sequence comes from Barbatosphaeria neglecta, assembly GCA_022813145.1. NCBI lineage: Eukaryota > Fungi > Ascomycota > Sordariomycetes > Barbatosphaeriales > Barbatosphaeriaceae > Barbatosphaeria > Barbatosphaeria neglecta. Next base: position 119,457 of record JAKLNC010000055.1, read on the forward strand.
TGCTTCGCCTACTATGTGCTCTAGCAGTTGAGAATCGAGACAGCAAGAAGGAAATCCCCCCCCCCCAGCAACGGCATACCTCCGCTCTAAACTCACCCTACTCGACGACCCTCGTCGTTCGCCAAACGAGGCGGCGCAAAGACTAGGCACTTATACTACCTGTACTTTACCCACTACCTAGGTAGGTGCCTACGCGCAATACCAAGTACTGGCCACTTGCATCCATACCTACCCGACGCGTCCCTACCTAGGTAGCCACCATGGCTTTGCCTGCCAGACTACCCGTTGCCACCATCGGCACCGCATTCCGCGGCCTGCGGAGCGCCGCTCGCCTCCGGAACGGCGGCGGCGGCACTAGTCTCGTGCAGCTCGTGCAGCGCGCGACGGCGCGGCCGACAGCAACGACGACGAGGATGATGAGCACATCCGTCAGGCTACTAGACGACAAGAAAGGCGCAAGCCCCCAACCACCGCCACCGAAATCGAACGCGAACGCAAACGCGAACGTAGATACGAACCCAGAACTCCCCAGCTTCAGCTTCGAGGGCCTTGGGGCGAGCAAGAACATGCGCATCGGGCTGTACGTCGTGCTCACCATCCTCGGGTGCATCGAGAGCGTCACCTGGTTTCGCTTCTTCTTCCCGCCGAAGAAGGAGGGCGGGGAGAAGACGGAAGACGTTTAAGTCCTGCCTACCTACCTAGGTACCTACCTGGAGGTATCTGGAGGTATCTGGAGGTATCTTACCTGTAGGTACCTACCTGTAGGTATCTACCTGTAGGTACCCTACCTATGGAAGATGAGAGGGTGCGATGGATGGGATACCTGTTTGTATCATACCTGTATTATTAGGGCTTTCTTCGGAAAGTCGGCGAACACTACTCGGGTCTCCTTTGAATTACTTTCTTCTCGCATTTGGCCACGGCGTTTGGGCGCGACCGGGCTGGTTGGACGGATAGATGGGCAGACTGGATACACCATCCCCTATTCCATCGTCTTCAACTCTCGATACCTCCCCTGGGTGAGCGGGTGATTTACAGCTGGGCCCAATGACGGCGGCGGGTGACCTGGGCAGAAACATGAAGCTGAACTGCAGATGCAACCTCCCCCGCAAATCATGCGTCCAGCGTCCTATACTAAAATATTCACTGCAATTTTAGCCCTGCCCGAGGGAATGTCTGGTTGATGTGGCTAGGTTGACTCACCGGCAAGTTTTCACAGCAATTCTAGTCTCGCTGGGGGAAGATCGACGTGGAGAGGTGGCATGCGGGTGACAAAAGCGAGCACACCAAAAAAAGCTCTACATCACTTACACTTTATTACCACCACTACAGCATCCGTTTGTATTATTCTAGTCCCTGCTTCTCTCCCAGAGAGAGCCAGACCGACTGCTTTCAATTGCCTGAGGTAACTTCCAAAATCTCTCCAAGACAACCGTGGAGGGCGCATTGTGATGCGAGATTGCCGTGCTTTCCCGCCTCGCCAACCAGCCGACGACCCGGCGACGATCGTCCTGTGTTCAGGTATTATTACGGTGTCGCCCGCCCCCCGTCTCAGCGCCCTCATTGGCCCCCTTCTTTCGGAAGAGCAATGACGCCCTCGACCAGCAGCAAGGAGCAGCTGCTGCTCGGTGGTTCTATAACGCCGCACCTGTACCCTCCCGGAGTTGTACGAATGACTGCCCTTCGTGCGTGTTGCCGGCCCCGACCTGGTCGGATTCGGTCTGGTCCTACCTACTCAACCTAGCGCGAGCGCGTCGCCCGCTGCTGCTGCCACTGCCACTGCTACTGCCACTGCTACTCTACTGCCACCGCTACTCTACTGCCACTGCTACTCTGCTGCGACTACTCTACTGCGACGAGCGGCGGGAGGATGGCGCCTGCCCACCCCATAAGAGAGACGCGTCCTGCTCGTATCGCGCGACGATGTGATGGGCCTCTTCGCATCCCGTCTGCACCAGCGGTAGTCTGACGCCGAGCCTTTGCATGCCAAGAGTTCTTGCCGACCTTCGTGCCTACCAGTAGGTAGTACTCTATCTACCTCGCACTTTGCCTACCAGTAGGTAGTACTCTACCGACCTCGTGCCGTGCCTACCTGCTAAGGTCCCTATCCAGTCAGTAGGACCCTGATCGCCGTCATGGGCCCTCCCTATGGTTATAGCAGGAGAGGGGAGAAGGGAGGGGAAACAGGAGGAGAAAGAGGAGGAAGAGGAGAAGGAAGAGGAGAAGGAAGAGGAGAAGGACACGCGGTGCCGAGGAGGTCGATCTTCGCCGTGTTCGCCGCGCTCTCCGTGTTCGTGCTCGCCGTGCTCGCCATATCGCAGCTGAGCGACGGCCCCTCCCGTCGCCGGAGCGTCCCCGACGTGGCGCGCTCGTCTAGCCCGGGACGGTCGCGGGGAGGAGAGGCCGAGGCGGAGGAGGCGCCGGACACGCCGGCGGGCGACAAGTACCTGCTGGGGGTGGGCAAGGCGGACATCACGGGCCCGGTGGTGGAGATCAACTTCGCCGGCTACGCCAGCCCGGCGCAGGTGGGCTCGGGCCTGCGGCAGCGGCTGTACTCGCGGGCCTTCATCGTCGGCGACGTGGCCCGGCCCAGCGACCGGTTCGTGTACCTGGTGCTGGACACGCAGTCGGGCGACGCCGCGGTGCGCGCCGGCATACTCGAGGGCGTGGCCGCGCTGGGGCCCGAATACGCCGCCGCGTACGGGCCCTCCAACATCGCCGTCACGGGCACGCACTCGCACAGCGGGCCGGGCGCCTGGTTCAACTACCTGCTGCCGCAGGTCACCAGCCTCGGCTTCGACCGGCAGAGCTACCAGGCCATCGTCGCCGGCGCCGTGCTGTCCATCCAGCGCGCCCACCAGTCGCTCGTCGAGGGCTACCTCGACGTCGGCACCGCCGACATCACGGACGCCAACCTGTCGCGCAGCCCGTACGCCTACATGGCCAACCCGGCCGAGGAGCGGGCCCGGTACGCCGACAGCACGGACAAGACCATGACCCTGCTGCGCTTCCGGCGCGCGTCCGACCTCAAGAGCCTGGGCGTGCTAACCTGGTACCCCGTCCACGGCACGTCCATGCTGGAGAATAACACGCACGTGTCGGCCGACAACAAGGGCGTGGCCGCCTACCTGCTCGAGCAGGCCATGCGGGCCGACGCCACCGCCGCCCCGGGCTTCGTGGCCGGCTTCTCGCAGGCCAATGTCGGCGACACCACGCCCAACGTTCTGGGCGCCTGGTGCGACGACGGCTCCGGCCAGGCCTGCACCTACGAGACGAGCACCTGCAACGGCACCTCCCAGGCCTGCCACGGGCGCGGCCCAGAATTCCAGGTGGGTGGTATAGAGAGAGGCTAAAGACGGTACGAGAAGAGCCCGGCTGACCACTCGGTGACCACTCGCGCAGAAACTCGACCTGGGCGTGTCCAGCTGCTACGAGATCGGGCGTCGGCAGTACGCCGGCGCCCTGTCCATCTACGTACGTCCTCTGCTTCCATATTCATATCTCCCCATCCACCCTTCTCTTATTCACCTCTCCTTTTCGGCAGACCCTTCTCCTGACAGTGTGTCCCCTCTAGAACGCCCTGGCCTCCTCCTCGACGCCCGTCGTCGGCCCCTCAGTCAAGTCGTTCCACTTCTACCAGGACATGAGCTTCTTCCAGTTCGCCCTGCCCAACGGCACCAGCGTGCAGACATGTCCGGCCGCCCTGGGCTACAGCTTCGCTGCCGGCACGACGGACGGCCCCGGAGCGTTCGACTTCACGCAGGCCGACTCGGGCGACCCGAACGCCAACCCGCTGTGAGTTCCGCCTTACCCGGTCCTGCTCTCTTTTGCATCTGCCCCTGCCTCTGCCTCTGCCTCTGCTTCTACCGCTGCCTCTGCTTCTACCTCTACTTCCGCCTCTACCCCTCCTCGATCTAAGTACGAAGCTGCCCATACTGAAGGGTGTTCCCCGCAGATGGTCCGTGGTCAGCCACCTCCTGCGCACGCCCACCGCGCAGCAGACGGCGTGCCAGCACCCCAAGCCGATCCTGCTGGACGTGGGCGAGATGAACACGCCATACGCCTGGTCGCCCAACATCGTCGACGTGCAGACGCTGCGCGTGGGCCAGCTGCTGATCATCGTGTCGCCGTCCGAGGCCACCACCATGGCCGGCCGCCGGTGGCGGGCCGCCGTCGCCGCCGAGGCGGCCGCGGCCGGCCTGGTCCCCGCCGGCGTCGCGCCCCTCGTCGTCCTCGGCGGGCCCGCCAACACGTACGCGCACTACGCTGCCACGCCCGAGGAGTACGCCATCCAGCGCTACGAGGGCGCCAGCACCCTATACGGGCCTTGGGAGCTCCCCGCCTACATCAACCTGACCCTGTCGAACCTGCACTACCTCGCCCCCGACGCCACCGCCGCCCCGCCGCCGGGGCCCACGCCCCCCGACAACCGCCAGTCCTCGCTCAGCTTCATCAGCCCCGTCGTGCAGGACAACGCGCCCCCGGGCCAGTCCTTCGGCCAGTGCACGGCGCAGCCCGCCCAGGGCCCGGGAAGCCCTTCCTACGCGCGCGGCCAGACCGTCAGCGCTACCTTCGTCGGCGCCAACCCGCGCAACAATCTCCGGCTCGAAGACACCTTCGCCGCCGTGGAGCAGCAGGACGCCGCTGACAGCACCAAGTGGACCACCGTCCGCACCGACGCCGACTGGTCCCTCGTCTTCACGTGGACCCGCACCAACACCCTCCTCGGCTATAGCCAGGTCGTCGTCGCCTGGGAGTCCGAGCCCGACGCTGCCCCGGGCACGTATCGGCTGCGCTATAACGGCGACGCGAAGCCCCTCATCGGCGCTATGCATTCCTTCTCGGGCGCCAGCGAGCCCTTTACGCTGTCGTAGGGGGGTGAGACTGTTCCCTGTGTACATCTAGGCAGCTTCTAATTCTATTCTATTATCCAAGTCCAGCAAACCCAACCTCGCAGCATGGAAGCCGGGTGGGCGGCACGTCTAAGAGTCATGCACTAGCACTCACTACTACCTAGGTACAACATGTACCCGGGTGAGTCGGTGCTCGTAGGGAACAAACGGGCGTATACACGCACGCGGTCTACCTACTTGTACTCATGTGACTACCTAGTACTTGCTCCAATACATCAGCACCTGCTTGGGTCCCGTCGACTTCATGCCAACCCGAACTTACCTTTTATATGCCTAGACAGGAGGATGGCACCGGTATGTCACCGTCACTCATATAGGATTCTTCGCCGTCGAGTGGGTGGACGTAGTGGGTATATCATTTCTCCTGATCTAGTATAAAGGTACCTAAGGAGGTAATGACCCTGATACCTAGGTATGTAGGTAGTAGGTCCTTCTCAGATCTATATGTGTCGAGATGCAGCGCTATCGAAATTCCCTCCTCGAAATTCCCTCCTCGCGGATGGAAAAAAAAAGAGAGCAGAAGAAAGAAGAGTCGTAGTGTCGTCTTGCTACCGGCCGTCCAGCTCCATCTCGGACTCGGACTCGTCCGAGCTGAGGCTGAGGTCGCGCTGGTGCACGCAGGTGCCGAACTTCCAGACCTCATCGACGAGCAGGCGGGCGGTGCCGTCGCGCGGATCGCGCTCCTCGGAGAGGACGACCAGGTCGGCGTCGGCGCCGGCGTCGAGGGTACCCTTAACGCCGTGCAGGCCCAGCATGGCGGCAGGGGTGGCGGTGACGGCGCGCAGGGCGCTGGGCAGGGAGGCGCCGGACCAGTTATAGAAGTTCTCGACGCAGCGGGCCAGGGTGATGGTGCTGCCCGCGATGGTGTCCGAGTTCTCTAACAGGAGGACGCGGCCGTTCTTGACCAGGTGCATGTGCCGGTCGCCGTTGGTCCAGTCGTAGGGCCCGTCGGGGCAGCCGACCATGTGCATGGCGTCGGTCACCAGGATGAAGCCGTTGGGGTGGGCGTGGTAGGCGATGGTGACGGTGGTCGGGTGCAGGTGGATGCCGTCGGCGATGACGCCGTAGTAGGGCCGGGTGATGCCGTTACTGGCGTTACTGCCCGTCTTGCCGAGCACGCCGAAGATGCCCGGGTTGCGGTGGTGCAGCGGCCGCATGGCGTTGAACAGGTGGGTGATCATGCTGGCGCCCTGGCCCACGGCCGCCGACGCCTCCTCGTACGTGGCCTCGCTGTGGCCGAGCGAGAAGATGATGCCCCGGGCCGCGATCTCCGGGATCAGTGCGGTCATGGCGCCCAGCTCCGGCGCGGCCGTGATCATGCGCACCGGCGCCGGCGCGGCCGGGGTGGGCGTGATGTTCTCGGCGCCGTACATGTCCTCCAGGTCCTGGACGCTGTGCGCCTCCCGCAGCACGCTCACGTTGTGCACTCCGTTCTTGGTCGGGCTCAGGAACGGGCCCTCCACGTGCGCCCCCAGCGACTCGGCCCCGTCCTCGGCGTTCCGTGCGGCCCCCGACGGTCCCAGGAAGGGCAGCACCTGTTCGGGGAGGGAGGGGGGTTAGTTTCGCGGAGGGAAAGGAGAGGAGTCGCAGAGGGAAAGGAGAGGAGTCACAGAGGAAAAGGTGGAAGTCTGCGGGGGGAGGGGGGAAAGAAAGATGGGGAGAGAGAGACGCACCTTGTGGTAGAGCTCGCTCGTCTGGCTGGTGACGGTGGGCACGTACGAGGTCACGCCCGTCCTGAGCAGGCGGCGGTTGAGGTCGCGCAGGCGCTTGCCGTACTCGGCCATGTCCTCGAACAGGGTGGAGAAGTTGAAGCCGAAGGCGCCGTTGAGCTGGCACTCGATGAAACCCGGCGACACGATGCGGCCACCCAGGTCGACCACGCGATCCGGCTGCACGTACTCGTCGTAGAAGGCGGCCTGGCTGCGCAGGATCCTGCCCGTGGCCGAGCTGATCCAGAGGTCCTCCTCCACCAGGGCGTTGCCGCGGAGGAGCCGGCAGTTGGTCAGCTTGGTGACCCCGCGCCGGCCGCCCACCGCCGCCAGCGATGCCGGCGACGACGGCGACGTGGGCGAGGAGGGGATGACGGAAGGCATTTTTGCGGTTACGGCGTGCTGGCGCTCAGTCGGGTGGTTGGTGCTGGGTGCTGTTCCTCGGGCTGCAGATGGGGAGGACTGGCGTCCTTTCGTTCGCGTGCTGGGACTCCATAGAAAGGACAAGAAGGGAAGAAAGAGGGAAGGGGAAGGGAAAGAGGAAGAGGGACAGGTGAGATGAGGGTGGCAGGATATAATAGACATAGGACGAAAGGAATCACCACCTGCCTCTAGGCCTAGGGTAACCCGTAGCCCGCAGTGCCAGCCAGCTTACCTACCTGTACCGAGTACCTGAGCCAGCCATGAGCCAGCCAACTAGCTGCTAGCCATGCCTACGTACCTACCTAGCAGTGAGTGTAATCGTGTAATGAGTTTCACCGGGTTCCAGAGCCAGGCATGGCAGCTCTCGTCTGTCCTATCAGACACATCCTGATCCGGGCTACCAGTCCAGGTTACCTATCCAGGCTGCCCGGTCCAGGCTACCTTAACCTCCCAGCAAGATGCCGGTGGGTTCCGAGGCTCCGACAGCGCTTGGGAAACGGCGTCGTAGTAGTATCTGGATCCCTGATCCTGCCCTCCCGGCTTCGCCTCCGGGTTGACAGGGTGGGAGGATCAGGATTGCAGCACAGTGTGCGCGATACAGTCCTGGAGTAGCCCCAGGTTGCTCGTCCCCGATGGCCCCCAGGCTGGCCCCGATGGCCCATCGACAGGCACCGCCAGACCACATGTCGGGCACGCCGTCCCGCATTCGCCGGGGAGAAAAAGGGAAGACGTAAAGGGAGGTCCCGTCTGGGCGGCGAGACCCTCCGTCATGGTCTCCCTCCGTGGTGCTTCTGCCATCCAGCGTCCGCGCCCAGTATACGGTTACGTACCGGGTATTGGCCAGGTGGGCAGATCGATGCGGGCGGCGAGACTGGCGGGCATCAGATAGCACTGGACTACCTAGGTAGGTAGGTGCCTATGACGCGCATGTCTTACCCGCGCACCCTCCTCGACTGACAACAGTACTGGCCCCTCCATCGGCCCCTCCGCGGCCAACAGCGCCGGAGAGGACCCGAAATGCTGCCACTGCTCCAGTCGCCAATCTCCCACCTCTGCTTCTCCGGTCTCCAGTCTCCCGTCTTCGGTCTGGCCTGGGCTGCACCTGGGGCGTCGCGGGCACGTAGCAGCTTCGGTGGGTTAGCAGAGGTAGTTAGGCAGGTTGAGAGCAATTTGTTCGGCGACATTTGTTGGTCAAACGACGATGGAGGGGAAAAAAATAAGAAAAGAAAAGATGTAACGTTGCCGCATGGCCAGGTGCCGACACGTCTAGGTGCTTGCACTAGCTGGCCGCTGGAACTTTGCCCTGGAGCCCGTTAAAACCCCCCGATAGCCTGACAGCAGCCCGATCCGGCCTAGCGGTGCCCTTCCCGTGTCGGCGGTGGGCTGGTCAAAGGCACCCGCTTTTCTCTTGGCGCCTATCTGCGATGACCTCTTTTTCCCGTCATCCGTCATGTAAGCGAGCTCCCTCGCGCCAAGAGAGGAGGAGGCAGACATCTCCGCCGCGTCTGACGAGGCTTCCGAGAAGCGCTGCTGCTGTCGCCGACCGAGATCGAGGCCATCGGATACTTACTAAGTAGCTTCGGACCCCGCCCCTACCTGGCTGGCTCTGGTTACACCTGCTGGCTGCACGTAACGAGGGACCTGCTCCGTCCCCCAGACCGTCCCCCAGAGGCGCCTCGAGAGCTCGTCCGACTAGCCCGAGTCTCCGCGGGTCGTCCGCCTGGCCAGCGATGCCCGGTCTAGCGATGCGCGCCATAACGTGACTGCTCGCTCGCCGCACCCGACATCCAGCAGACGTACGAAGTAGCAGCAGCACCCTCAGCAGTATCCCCCTCCGCGGCTCTACGGAGCGCCACGTCCTGCCGAAAAGATGGCCAAGCAGGAGGCCGACCTGGACCCACTATGGGACGATCTAGACTGGTACGCCCTCTCCTCCCTGCTGCTGGCGTGCCCTCTCCCTGCTGCTGGCGTGCCCTCTCCCTGCTGCTGGCGTGCCCTCTCCTCCCTGCTGGTGGTGTGCTCCGCATCTCACGCCCCTGTCACGCTATCCGATGCGGGCTCCCCTTCTCGTCTATTTGTCCGTCCGAATGGCCTGCCCGCCGCCGCCGCCTTTTTCCGCTCGGGGTTGCTGCGGGGACGGCTGCTGGCGCTCCGGCCGGGGCCGGGGCTGGTGCGGGTACCAGTCCGGTGCCTGTTCGGGTGGCCCGCTTTCGGGCCTATGGAGGCTCCAGGACAGACAGACAGACAGACAGACAGACAGACAGACAAGACGGTGGTCCCGACTCGTCGTGAACCCGTTCTCCCGGGGCCGGGGCTAACCCCTGATGCCGTCCTCTAGGGCCATCGGGCAGATGCTGATCATGGGCTGGGACGGCACCGAGGTGACCCCCCAGATCCGCAACCTGATCGAGGAGCACCACCTCGGCTCCATCCTCCTGACGGCCAAGAACCTCAAGAGTACAGCGCCGCCTCTTCCGGCCTCCTTACTAGCAGTAGTGGCGCGTCTGCTAACCATTTATCCCTCCTGTCCGACAGCCGCCCAGCAGACGGCCAAGCTGGTGCAGGACCTCCAGACCATCGCCCACCAGGCCGGCCACCCCTACCCGCTGCTGATCGCGCTCGACCAGGAGAACGGCGGGGTCAACAGCCTCTTCGACGAGGACTACATCTGCCAGTTCCCCAGCGCCATGGGCATCGCGGCTGCCGGCAGCCCCGAGCTGGCCTACACCATCGCCAAGGCCACCGCCGCCGAGGTCTCGGCCTGCGGCGTGAACCTCATGCTGGGCCCCGTGCTGGACGTGCTGACCAACGCGCGCTACCAGCCGCTGGGCGTCCGCGCCACCAGCGATGACCCCCAGGAGGTCTCGCAGTACTGCATCGCCACCATGAACGGCTACAAGGACGCCGGGCTGGCCACCTGCGGCAAGCACTTCCCCTCGTACGGCAACCTCGACTTCCTCGGCTCCAGCCTGGACATCCCCATCATCACGCAGACGCTGGAGGAGCTGAGCCTCAGCGCGCTGGTGCCCTTCCGCAACGCCATCGCCACGGGCCGGCTGGACGCCATGTTCGTGGGCGGCTGCGGCATCACCAACCCGTCGATGAACGCGAACCACGCGTGTCTGTCCGACCAGGTGGTCGACGACCTGCTGCGCAACGAGCTCGGCTTCCAGGGCGTCGCCTTCTCCGAGTGCCTCGAGATGGAGGCGCTCAGCCACGAGATCGGCGTCAAGGGCGGCACCGTCATGGCCGTCGAGGCCGGCTGCGACATCGTCATGCTCTGCCGCGCCTACGACGTGCAGCTGGAGGCCATCGCCGGGCTCAAGCTGGGCTGCGAGAACGAGATCCTGACCAAGGACCGCATCTTCACCTCGCTCAAGCGCGTGCTCCGCATGAAGAACGCGTGCACCAGCTGGGCCGCCGCCCTCCACCCGCCCGGCATCCCCCTGCTGTCCAAGCTGCACCCGACGCATCTCACCCTCTCGCTCAAGGCCTACGACGACTCCATCACGGTGATGCGGGACAAGGACAAGCTGCTGCCGCTGACCCTGTCCATGCACCCGGAGGAGGAGCTGCTCCTGCTGACGCCCCTGGTCAAGCCGCTGCCCGCCTCCACCGCCACCAAGGCGCTGATCGAGTCCAAGGGCGTCCGGCCGCCCCCGGGCCTCCACGAGCGCTGGGCCCACTTCGACCGCGGCGCCATCATGAGCGGCGAGGGCGTCTTCCGCGGCCTGGGCCGCTCGCTGGCCCGCGCCCGCCACGGCAAGCTGCTCCACACCTCCTACACGGCCAACGGCGTGCGGCCGGGTACGCCACGCTTCACCCCTATTCCGTATCTACGCGAGATGCTGACGCTCTTCTTCCCTCAGTCCACGAGAACCTCATCAACCGCGCGTCGTCCATCATCATCGTCACCGCCGACGCCAACCGCAACCTGTACCAGGCGGGCTTCACCAAGCACGTGGCCATGATGTGCTCGATGCTGCGGGCCAACGGGCAGAACAAGTCGCTGATCGTGGTGGCGGTCAGCTCGCCCTACGACTTCGCCATGGACAAGTCCATCGGCACCTACGTCTGCACCTTCGACTTCACGGAGACGGCCATGCACGCCCTCGTGCGCGCGCTCTGCGGCGAGTTCGCGCCGCGCGGCACCCTGCCCGGCACCCTGCGCAAGAGCAAGAAGGTGCTCAAGTCACGCCAGCAGTGGCTAGTGGAGGCCTACAACCGCGACCGCGACGGCCACGGCCTGGACGACCTGATCCAGGCCGTGGCCCGCGCCAGCGCGCCGCACATGCACTTCCTGGCCGCCACGCGCGCCGCCTCCTTCGAGCTGTACCGCCCCGGCGTCGAGGAGGCGCACTTCGTCGTGCGCAACAGCAGCACCCAGGCCCTGTACGGCTTCTGCGCCACCTACTCCGCCCGCGGCATCGGCATCCTGGGCGGCCTGCTGGTCGACCCGGCCAAGCGCAACGTGTCCATCGGCCGGTCGCTGCACCGCCGCGCCCTGCGCAGCCTGGTGCAGCGCCGCGGCGTCAAGAAGATCCAGCTGGGCGCCTCCTTCCCCGGCGTCTTCCTGGGCATCCCTGCCGCCGACGACGACGGCGTCGGCGTCAAGGCCTGGTTCGCCGGCGCCGGCTGGGACGTGTCCTTCCCGCGCCGCCTGACCAACCTGGTCATCCGCGACCTGGACCGCTGGACCCCGCCCGAGGGCCTGGCCCGCCACATCGGCAGCGCCAACATCAGCTTCGACCTGATCCACGGCCTGGATAACGCCGAGAGCGTGCTGGCCCACGTGGCCGCTCACGCCGGCCCCGAGGTGCTGGAGCTGTACCGCTGCGCCCTGCAGGAGGCTAAGACCTGCGGCGTCGTGCGCGCTAAGAACCAGGTCGACAGCCTGCTGGGCACCGTCATCATCTGCAGCCCCGGCAGCCACCTGTCGACCTTCATCCCCGCCCTGCAGCCCTACAGCCCCCACGTCCTCAACCACAACCACCACAGCCACCGCGGCGACAACAACGGCGGCGGCGACAGTGCCGGCGCCGGCGAGCTGGTCGGCGGCATCGTGGCCCCCGTGGTGCCCCCGACCGCCCAGGCCCCCACCGTCCTGCAGGGCCTGGCGCTCATGGGCGTGCGCCAGAACAAGGCGCACAAGTCGGCGCGCAGCGTCCTGAGCTGGGTCCCCGACGAAGCCTACGAGCCCTTGCTGGCCATGCAGTTCGAGGTGCTGCAGGCCTTTGAGGAGATCACCAACGCCCCGGACAACGTGGGTGGCCCTCCCTACCCTCCCCCCTTCTCTCCCGTCTCTGCATATCTACTGACCTGACTGGCCGGCGCAGTGGAGCGATCTCAGCTAGCGCTCTCGATACCTCGCACGTCCGACAAGACCCCCTTCGAGGAGGTTAGGCCGTCTGCTGTATGATATCACGACCGTCACGCAAAAGGTTTGGGTGTAGGCATTATGAGTAGTTAGTGGAGCCAAGCAGATCTTGATTCACCATTCCAGTCCTCGTCTTATTCGTTCGTACGTGGCCCCAAGGCGCGATAGCCGTTCACGATACCGCTGGAGCACCGTGGGGACTACAACCACCGCGAAGACAGTCACAGCGCACATCATGTGTTCTTCCAGGATACCTTTTTTAGTTTCGTGGATGCTTTTTTTTTTTCTTATTCCGGATGCCACCCCTCGCCCGCCCCTTCGCAATGCAAAGTCGATGATGGCCAGACGGTTTCGACCGACCCGATTCATTGGAGGGAAGACAAAAAAGACGTAATAACTCCGCTCCCCCCCCCCCTCTCAGAAGTACGTAGTAGCACCCAAACAGGTAAGGTTAGGTACCTTGAAAGAGGTATCTTAGAAGAAGCCGGTCGGTCGGTCGGTCGGTCGGTCGGGCGCAAAGACAAGTCCGTCGTTCATTAGTCCCGAGGAGACAAGTCTCCGATGCCCAGATTATGTTGTATTCGCATTCGCAAGAACAGAGAACAAGTAACTCCCGTCCGTCCGGCCGTCCGTCCGGTTCTATCCATCCCGTGCCGTTTCGTTTTCTTCATTTTTCCTCATTCTCCTATTCCCATCCCATCGCCCTCCCTTCCTCTCACGGCCGCCCTCCCTCTCCTCCCCTATCCGTCCATGCTGGCCGTTGGCCGGCTGTTCGATCGAGGGGCTTGTTTTGTTTGCGTAGGGTCGAGGTCGGGGCTATCGCTCCTCTTATCTCAGACGACGCGCCTCGCGCTCGGACTCGAGCAGCACGAGGATGTCGTCTTCGCGGACGGGGCCCTTGACGTTCCGGATGATGGAGCGAGTCTGGTCGTCCATGAACTCGACGCGCACCTGCGTGACGCCACCGCGAGAGCCTGTAAGCGGAAAATAAGAAGGATACGTCAGTTTGAGCCTGTGTTTTTATTTTCTCAAAATTCTTCTCTCGAATTTTCCTCCATGCGCCGTCGTAGCATCGAGGAGAAGACGGCGTTCGCTGTGGATATAGAATTCCGAACGTACCTGTCCGGCCCAGAACGCGGGTCACCCGAACCAGCTTGACGGGAGCCTTGGAAGCATCCATTTTGGCAATGTGAAGAGAAAGAGAAAGAGATTTCCTTGTCTCAAAAAGCTGATTGCTTGACGAAAATGGATGGCGGTGGAGGGCGGAGATGGTGGTGGCTGCAGGTTTTCCTGGGAGGTCGGAGGCAGTTGTTGCGATATTCTTTCGAAGATTTTCGGTGGGCGGGCAATGTGGGTGGGGCAGGGCTCGAAATCGCAGCAGAGCAGCTGAGGTAATAATTTGAGGCTTAGCCTTTTAGGGATAGCGCATCGGGACTGGAAGAAGGATTCTTGCGTGTTTCCCCACCTGAACCAAATACACGTGCAGGTGCACTTTTGCATGTCCGTTCCCGTGGGACGGCACTGGACGCGTGGCAGGGACCTGCATAATAAGGAACGAACGAACGGGAACTTTGCCTTTTCCTTCCTAGAGGAAGGCTTCTTGAGGTTGACGGACAGACGCAATAATTGGCCCGCGGCAAATGTAACATCAACAGAGCAAACACTTCTGCCAAACAAGCTACGTAATCTGTTCAGATACGGCAATGTCCAGGATGGAGATACAGCGCCCTCTTACGGCCAGCCAACACGAGACATCTACCATTGGCCGCCTTCCCGGACTCCCTGGCGGGGCAACAGTGGCAGGTTATTGGCGCGTCTGAGAAACAGGCCACCTGCTCCTTTGGGCAAGATAAGAAGAGCTCCCTTCAATTCGTACTCGAGCGGGTATGATAGAGGCTCCCCTTGTCTGGGCAAGATGGAGGATAGATAGAGTTATACTGCCAGAGTTTTGCTTCGAGGTTCGTCTAAAAATGATAAAAGAAGCAGAAGCACACCCTCTGTCCAATTCCTCGCCCGATATAGATGCCTCCATGGACGAAAGGAATGGTGTCGATCTCCCGTTTCCAGTGGGCCTGCAGATGGTTTCCAGCGACTCACAGGGCAGACGGAGCCCCCGCAGCCGCCCCTCGGCGTAGCCTCTCCAGGTCTAGCCCAGCGCTCAGCGGCCTGCCAGGTGACCTCCAATGGGCGTGTGGGGCCTGTCCCCGGCCGTTACACAGGGGCTCTGATAGCGGATTTTGCTCTGCGCAGCAAAGAGAAAGCTCTCGCGAGCGCCCCCCTCCCACCGCTGCACCTCCAACTCCACACCTCTCCACACTCTGGAGATCCCCCCCCCCCAAGTGCCCGTGACCCTCTCTCTCTTCTCCGTATTTTTCCTGCCCCGAGAAAGACGAACACCCCCGCGCTATCTGCTAGTCGCATTCGATCGCGAGAAAGAGGCAGTTGTTACTTTCGTCCCCGTACGCACTGGTAGGAGCGCGCGAATCCCCGTCTAGTCCGGACGATGCCGCGGGTCCGACGATGAGATGGCTGGCTTCAATTCCATGCCGGCGCTCTCCTCGGGGGCCGCCGCCACCGTCTCTGCCGCGGCGACCGACACGCTCGGCCTGGCCATCAACCCGCCTGGCCAGTCTCTGGGGATAGATGCGTTCGGTCAGGATCTCGCCTTTGACGATTCGCTCTTGTGAGTCTGCGCGCTGCCTCTTCCCGTGCTTTGCCTAGCTTGCCTTGCCCGTTCTCCTCCTCCTTCTATCCGTGTGCGCCTTGCTTCCGCCCGGTCCTCCGGTGCGTCCGATCCGATCTATGCGCCGGGACGCCCTAACATCCCTCTTTTTGTTCCACACCCCCGCCTGCTTGCCCGTACCTACTGTTATGCAAAGAAGGGGATCCAGAAGAGAAGTGTATGGCTGACGCGGGCGGTCTCTCTCCCGTCCCTTCCCTATCGCAGAGATAGCGTGAACAGCCTTCCACCACTGGCCTTCACACCTTCGTATGACTTCGAGACGTTCTCGACCACGTTTGAAGACCCCTTCAGCTATTCGACCACAAGGCAGTATGAGACGGCGCCGGATACCGAGCGCTTCGGCAACGAGGAGTCCTCGCCGCAGGAGCTGGACAATAAGCTCCTCGGCTTCTCCGCGCCCATTGTCAAGGCCACCGTGGTGGACGAGACGGGCCAGTTCGCCGAGATGAACATGACCGCCGAGCTGTTCGGCATGTTCTTCGTCGCGGAGGACGTCTACGCGGCCGAGAACACGGGCCGGCCGCTGGAGTTGACGTGCTACCGCCGGAACCTCTGGCAGTGCTCGGGCCAGATCACCCTGCCCCGCCACATCGCCCACATCGTGGACGAGCAGGGAAGGCAGGTGTCCGTCTTCGAGCTCGCCGCCTCCATCACGGCTATCGAGAGCATCGAGGGCAAGTCGACCGAGATCATCTCCATCCCGTGGAAGAGCGCCAACCCGAACAGCGGCGGCAACGGGGCCGGTGGCGGCGGCGGCAGCGAGGAGACCAAGGTTGCAGGGACGCCGCCTAACGTGCCCATCGACCTGAGCAGCGGCCAAGAGCTGGACGGCGGCTGCGTCGTGGTGCCCGTCTCGTGGAAGCGGCTGCAGTTCAAGCACGCCACGGCTAACAACGGCCGCAGGAAGGGCCTGCAGCAACATTACGTCGTGCAGATCAACCTGCTGGGCAAAACCAAGTCGGGCGAGTTCGTCAAGATTGCCGAGATCCAGTCCGGCCCCGTCATCGTGCGGGGCCGCAGCCCACGGAACTTCGACAGCCGGAGGGACGTGCCCCTCACGAGCAGCGCGGGGGCTGCCAGCGCCGCCGGTGGTGGTGGTGGCGGCGGCGGCGATAAGAAGTTGAGCGAGCGGCGGAGTATGTCGAACGACACGCCGGCCGCTGCGGTCCACACGCCAGTCAAGCACGATCGCGGGGATTTGGCAAATAACCTCCAGAGATACCACTCGCTGGGGAATGTTCACGTATGTCGCGACTCTGCCGATCCTTTACTGGCACGTCTGCCAGCGTAAAAATATAGCCAGACTAACCTTCCGTTTCCCCCTGGCAGCCCACCCCTAGCGACTGGGCTGGCGTAGCACCGCAGCAGCACTATGGCCAGAGCGCGCCCCCGCCCAAGAAGTTGGCCATGTCTCCGAACACGGTACGGCCACCCGTACCGGCCTGGTCTTCCGAGGGCCAGCTCCCTTCGTCCAACAACAGCAGGCATGGTGGCGCCCTAGGAGCTGGCATGAAATCCCTGCAGCGGCCTCCCGTCCCGACCCTACCTATTAACCTATCTCTATCCGAGGACGAGCGGAGTCCGAACCGGTCCAACTCAGACACGCACTCGAGTCCGCAGCTATCCAAGTCGGTGGCGCCCGGCAACAACATACAAAACCTGTCCGAGAACAGCCCGATGGAGGATGGGGAATTACTATACGAATACTTCCCCCTGAGCCTCGATGACTGGTGTGTTCCCCTGTGCCCCCCTCTTCGGAAGAGCACCCCCTAATCAAGATCATCAGGATGCCCCCCGTCGACGCCATCTATCGACCTCACGTAGTCCACCACACCGTCGTGCCGCCCGAGGTCAAAGCGCAACAGGTGCGGAGCAAAACGAAACGATATTTTGCTGCCGAGTGAGCAGCATTGATTTTCCGCTAGCCAGCGCCACCAGCCAGCACCAACCATATAACCAACCATTCGACTTGTTTATATATATATATACCTTATTCTTGTTTCCCTCCCTCTATCTTTCTCTCTCTCTGCGTTGGATTGGTTCTTTTCGAAATAGCAAAGGCCGGAGTACCGTACCTAGGGTACCTATGCTATGTATGGCGGTTGGGTATATGTAATAGGTATGCGTGGGTAACACTATTATTAAGGTTGGCATTCTAGTCTTCCACGAGAGAAGAAAAAAGGGCAGCTTCTCGGGGCGTTGGATATCCATATTCCTCTTCTGGGATTAGGGGGGAAAGGGAACGCAAAGCAATACTTGTAACATATTATTCGTGGGAGCTGAGAGGCAAAGCTGCTTTCTCGTCAGTCTTATCTTCGTCTCTCGTACGAAGGGTGAGTGGGTGGGTGGGTGCAGAACAGGACAGACACGGAAGTTGAGAGAGGGTGGGGGACGAGAAGGAAAAGCTACCTACTTACGCGATGGAGAGGATAGCAAGAGACAACATGTTGAAGTAAGAGACAATAATACGAGAAATAGGAGAGGAGGAGGGCCCATGTTATCTGTCTATCCGCTTGCTGTCGTTTTTGTCGGTTGCTATACCCACCTAGGTACTTACCAGTATTGTCTACCGTAAGCATCCATGCCGGTACAGGAGAAATTAAGTATGAGACGTTCTACCACGTAAAGAAAGAATAGACGAGGGCACCTTCATGACAGGTCGATATGGAACCTGGTATTGCCTGCCCCATCGGCAGATCTAGCCATTACTCTGTTTAACGCACATTACCGCCATTTATATACAGCAAACGCCCCTCCCCTTCCCGGCAGTACCGCAGAGGTCCAGTCCCAACTGACTGACCAGCCTCCAACTTCATCCCATTCCGTTTCACCCGCGGTGCTCCCCCCGTTCTGCCCCGTCCCGAGTATATGCGATCGTATCATTCCATCTTTGTTCCCATTTCGGAGAAAGGCGTTATGCACATGGTAGTATGCGTATGTGCGTATGTGTGTATGTGTATGTTTGTATGTAGGGAGGGAGGCAGAGTAGGTAGAGAGGCGGCAGGGGGTATGCAGGGAGGTGGCAGAAAATATATAAAAGTTATATGCCTAGCGTATAGAAGGGCAATTATCGGGATAGGCGTGTAGGTAATATAGGTAGTGTGATATGATGTATGTACGTGCCCCTGGTGTGGTACAACTTCATATGTTGGTTAAAAGTACGCCGGAGGTGATGTTAGTTCGCCGCGCCGTTTTCCAGACAGGCGAGCGCGACGGCCGCGCCGATCAGGGAGCTCTCCTTGGCGGCGACGAGGTCGATCGAGCCGAGCGTAGCGCCGGTCGAGGACACGAGTTCGTCGATGTAGCGCTGGCAGTTGGACAGGTAGTCCGGGTAGCGCTCGATGACGGAGCCGTTGAAGGCTACGAGAGTGCGCGCTATCCCCATCTCAGCCTTGGTCTCGTCGGCAAAGGTGGCGGCGACGACGGCGGCCGAGACCGCCTGCTTGCTGTCCTCATCGAGGACGTTGCTGCTGTTGGTGCCGTTGCCATCGAGGAAGCGAAGGTACTCGTCCTCCGTCTCGGCCTTGAGCTCCCACAGCGCGAAGACGCAGGCGGCCACCACGGCGGCCGACCGGCGGGACACGAAGGAGGCGATAGCGCGCAGAGCGGCCACATCGGAGATGCTCGGCGACACGGACGATGGGTGGCGCGCCTTGAATGTAGCCAAGCCTGTGTCCAGGCTGGGCGTCGTGTCTCTGCAGATTGGCAGGCTGTCAGTGGGCCTGGCCAGACTAGGAGCGGGGGGGGGGGGGGGGGGCCGGGGCAAAAAAAAAAAAAAAAAAACACTGGGGGTGCAAAAAGATAGCATTGTGAGCCGGGGTGGGGGGGG
>JAKLNC010000560.1:1363-11747 GCA_022813145.1 Barbatosphaeria neglecta
CGCCGCGCCGCGGGCCGGCCGGGCGCCGCCCGCCGCGCCCGCCCCCGCCGCCCCCCCCCCCCCGCCCGCGTAACTCACCGGCTGTAGAGGCGGCGCGGAAAAGCCGGACTCCTGGGACGCGTAGAAGGCGGCCCCCTGCGAGGCCATCGCGGCCGACGACTCCCCTACGTAAGGGTTGTAGCCCGAAGCCGCGGGCGCTGTGGCCGCCGCGCCATGGACGCCGTGGATGCCGTGGTACAAGTCGTACGAAGAGCCGTGGTCCGCGGCCGTGGTGCCGCTTCCGTTGGACACACTGCCGTAGGTGCTCTGGTTGGAGGCTATGGTAGACATCGATACGGACGACGCGGCCAGCGACGGAGCCAGCGACGGGGCCGTGGGCGCCTTGCTAGGAGCCTTGGACACGGGCTTGCCCAAGGAGAGAAGGACCTGTGAGATAGGACCAGGATTTCCTCGGGGCGTAAATTCGCGAATTGCACCAATATCAAAAGCAGGCGGCTGGTCGGCCTCATTCTGACCAGTAGACAAGCCTGGCATGGGAAGAAAGGCGTGAAGAAAAAAGCAGGTTAGCTGGCACCATCTACACCAAATGAGATCGCGAAGTCAGCGGAGGGTGAGGAGAAAGTGGCACGAACCAGCATTGCCTCGGGGCATAAAGGGGGCAGCTGTAGCGGCCTGCGACGAGAGGGTAGACTTCTTGACAGCCGCATGCGGCACTAGCGGCAGGGCTGGCTGTTGGAGCCCGTGGCCCTGCGTGCCCTGTGGGCCCGGCGCGCGCTGTTGCTGTGCCTGCACCGACGGCTGCGGCTGCGGCATCTTGACGCTGTTGAATTGATTAGCCTGAGTGTTGTGGGCTTGCGCGTTCTGCATGTGAGAATTGTGCGCGTTCTGCAGGTGAGAATTGTGCGCGTTCTGCGTGTTCGGATTGTGCGTGTTCTGCGCGTGAGAATTCTGCAGGTGGGAATTGCTGGCCTGCTGATGCTGCAGGGCTGCCGGCGCTGACGGGGCCGTGGGCGGCGGCTGCTGCTGCGCGGTCTTAGCCGCGCTAGCAGGCGTGAAGGAAGGCGACTCAACGTTGAAGGATTTCTTAGAGGGGCTGAGACTAGCTTCGTTAGCGGTATTCGAAGGCATAGTTGTACATTTGCCATGGTCCTGGTTGTCATCCTGGTGGCCATCGTGGTGGTCATCCTGATGGTCATCCTGGTGATTGTCCTGGTGATTGCTCTGGTGGCCGTCCTGGCCGTCTTCCTGGTGGACGTCCCGGTGGTTGTCCTGAAGGGCATCCTGGTGATCATCCTGGTTGCCGCTCTGAGTGCTGCTCTGGGTGCTGCTTAGGGTGCTGTTCTGGGGGCTGGGCTGGTCCTTCGTTGCGCGGCTCCGACCCCCCCGATGGGCCTTGCCACCCTTCTTCCGCCTCTTATACGGCTGGTGGCTAGGAGTCTTCGAGGGATTGGGAGGGTTAGTACTCGAGCCTCCATTGCCCTGGGCATGGACCTGGGGCACCTCAGGAAGCGTGGACAGATCCAGGGGAACCCATCGGAGCTTCTTGCGTCCCGGCTTCGCCATGGTTGCTGATTTTAGCGGCTGGGATTGTTTTTGGTCGATACTTGCTGGTAGCTGCTCGAAATAAAGAGGAAAGAAGAGTGGTAATGTTGTCGCGCGATGCCTCTCTGGTGCCTGGAGGGAGTTGAAATTGATGGCAACACCAGATG
This sequence comes from Barbatosphaeria neglecta, assembly GCA_022813145.1. Classification (NCBI taxonomy): domain Eukaryota; kingdom Fungi; phylum Ascomycota; class Sordariomycetes; order Barbatosphaeriales; family Barbatosphaeriaceae; genus Barbatosphaeria; species Barbatosphaeria neglecta. The sequence goes on from JAKLNC010000560.1 coordinate 3,073, forward strand.
TGCACGACGTTTGCAGTGAGTTGTGAAAGAAGAAAAACTACCCGGAAAGATGAATTTCAGAAGTGGCAGGTCCTTTTTGTGGGTGGAAGAGAAAAAGGAAATGCGGGTGCAGATGTGAGACGAAAAAGAGAAGGGCGGTCGCTCGAGGGACTGGCGGAGGCCCCCCCAAGTAGCTCTGAATTTTCAGTGCGTGTGCAGGAAAGAACGAACGGACGAAAGAACAAAGGCGAGCATATTTAAGTGCGTGTACAGGAAGGTATAGGAAGGAACGAACGAACGCGAACGCGTCACTGCCAACCCTAACAGCCCTCTTTTGCCCAGACCAGCAGAAAGGGAAGGCACGACCAACAGCACCCCTGTGAGACGTGGTCACAACAAGACAGCCTATGACAACAAGTGCCAGCCAAGTGGCAACCAAGCGACCAGGTGGTGACCAGGTGGTGGTCAGTTGCCGACCAGAAGTTAACCAGAGGTCGACCAGAAGTCGACGAGAAGTTGCTGACTAAAAGTCGACCAGAAGTTGATGACCAGAAGTTGACCAGAAGTTGCCGACCAGGAGTCGATCTTAAGTTGCCGACCAGGAGTCAATCAGAAATTGCTGACCAGAAGTACCAAGTGACCAGGTGGTGATCGGTTGCTGACCAGAAGTGCAAAGTGCCAACTGACCAGGTGGTGATCAGGAATGCCGATCTATCCCAAGTGCTGACCAGGAGCGCACTAGGTGGAGGAGAGATGACGACCGACCAGAGATGACGACCGACTAGAGATGACGACCAGAGATGACGACCAGAGATGACAAGATGCAGAAGGAGGATCCAAACGACAGCGATAACGGCAACGGCAACGGCAGCGGCAGCGGCAGCGGCAGCGGCAGCGGCAGCGGCAACGGCAACGGCAGCGGCAACGGCAACGGCAACGGCAACGGCAACGAAAACAGCGATGGAAACAACGACAGCGGTAAGGGGCGGGCACCTACGTATCTAGACTGGCTGCGTTTGCAGCGCTCCCGGCGCCACCTGCGCCCGCTCTGCTCGGTGTGCTTCCCGCCCTGGTCGGCGTGCCTCCCGGGGAGGTCGTGGCCGTCGAGGCCGTCGAGGCCGTCGAGGCCGCCGGGGCCGCGGCGCTCTTGCTGGCTTGCTCGTGGTTGAACGGGCAGGTGTCCTCGTAGCGGCAGTGTCCGTAGATGACGACGTTCCGGCAGAGGGTGTCGCGTTGGGCCTCGCGGCCGTCGCGCTGGTGGTGGTCTAACGAACGGCGGCGGGGGGCCGGGATACGGTCAGCACGGAGAACGTCAGCTGCGCGCGTCCGCGCCCGGCTGCGAGCGAGCACTGCTCGCTCGCAGCCGGGCAGCTACTAGCCGCCAACACCGGGGGGAACACCAACCTCGGGCTGGCCGCGGCGGCCGCGGGGACACCACCTGCCGCCGCGTCTCGGGCGCGTGGTAGCGCGTCGTCGCCATTTCAGTCTGCGAGGAGCACCGATGCCAACTCCGTCGTCGTGGCCCGCGGTCTCGGGCTGGTCCGTATCGGTCTCGGCGTGTCGGAGCCCCGCATCACCTCCGTGGCCGGCTCCACGATGCCTGCTGAGCCTGCTGTGGCTGCTGAGCCCGCTGAGCCTCCGGGCCTGCTGTTCCTGCTGTTCCTGCTGTTCCTGCTGTTCCTGCTATCCCTGCGCCTGTTGTGCCTGCTGAGCTTTCTGGGCCTGCTGAGCCTGAGCCTGTTGAGCCTGAGCCTGCTGAGCCTGAGCCTGCTGAGCCTGCTGGGACCTGCTGCGACCTGCTGGAGGTCCGGATCTGCGTGAGCGAGGGCGTGCCGATGCCGACCCGCCGTCCTGCCGACCGCCCTTCCGACCGCCTCGACGGAGGCACCCGTCCGCCCGCAGGGGGCGGCGGCGGGACGGCAGCCGTCGGGAGGGGAGGGGAGGGGACGGAGACGACGAAAGGGGGAGGGACGGGGAGTGGGACGACGAGGAGGGGTTGCCGGTTCGCGCTTACTGGGCTCTGGCTATGACCATCTCCCCCGTGCAACGGCCGGCCGGTGTGGGCAGAGCACGCAGCGTACTTCTCCTGCCCTCGCTTCGGGGAGGCCGCGAGGCGCGTGGCGGCCGGGACGGGCGGGCGGGCTTCGAGATCGCGGATACGGCGCCGTGGCTTGTTGTTGTTTTTTGGGGGCTCACGATCTCGGTTTGGCGATGTGCCAGCCCGCTCCCGCCGCCGTGTGGGATGGGCGAATCTAACCGACCGGGCAGCGGCCAGGGTGGAGCCCCCCCCCGGCCTCCCCCTCGCCAGTGGCTGGATCTCGGATCCCGCCAGGGGGGGGAGTGTCTTGGGTGGGGAGTGCGTGCGTGCCGCGTGTGCGCCCATCCCTGCCCGTTAAGGGTATACCGTCCTCATATGTGGTAGCGCCACTCTCGTCGCGGGTCACCTGCTAACGCCTCAGCCGGCGACTTCAGCTCCTCGCCGCTCCCACTCGCGCTGACGCCTCCGCGGATGGATCCCAACGCACGCTGCCACAGATACAGGGTGGGTAGCACTTGGGGTGCCGCGAACTGCGACGACGGACTCGGAGATGGGCGGAAGCATTCGGCCTAAGGCACGATAGGGGTACGACAGGGCACGAGGACGAGCTGTGTAATCCGTGCGATTCGTCTACGACGCCGGGCGCTGCCGCCTGCGCTGCATTCTCGACGGGAAAAACTAGAGAGCATCGGAGTCCGAGGGCTCGAGGGGCTCGACGATCTATCCGGATGGTACAGTAGTAGGCATCTCGGAGCTGCAGCTGCAGCCTTCCGTAGATGGCACGATGGCCGTATCCGATCGGTGCCTCGGCGCACCTCCATGGCGATCCGGATCCAGCCAGTCGGCTGCAGGGATTCGGTGCGTAATCGAGCCGAAGGAAGCCACCGACCTGGTCCCCGAAGCGCGCTTTTCCAGATATCACCACGATCTTGTTCTACGCCCTCTAGGCGGTTGGCTACGTACCTTAGGTAGGCAATTGGAGTGTAGATAATCACGTGAGCCTAGGCCAGGCAGGCAATTGGAGTGTAGATAATTACGTGAGCCTACCCAGGTCAGGCGTGCCTCTGCCTTACTTATCCGTAGGTACCCAGGTACGCAGATGATCCAGAACGCGCGTGACCGCGAACAGAAGTCACCGCTGCGAGGTAAATGGTATGAGAGGTACTTGGTAAGCAACTACCTGCCTACCGCTCCGACTAAGTGAATAAGAAGCCCTCGTGCCCAGCCCCGGCCGCCCGTCGCTTCCAAAGCTGCGGCGTGGAGCTCCTGAGAGGGATATACATGTTCTCCGTGGTGGATGACCTCGTTTTCCGTTGCGGCCTCCAGATGCCTCTGCGCCAGATAGACGTCAAACCACTCGAATCCGTCCGAGCGCCGTACCGGCCCGGACATCCCCCAAGTGCTCCCTACCAGGCCGTTATCCCGTCCGATCCGTCCCATGGATCCGTTGTAGGCCGAACGATAAAACTCCAAAAATGCAGGACAGCAGTGCGTAAGTATGAATGTAGGTGGTCGTCATACCGACCAGCGTCCCCCTGCCAAACTGTTTCCGTCCCTAGTCTCTCGGTCTCTCGGTCTCTCGGTCTCCCGATCTCTCGGTCTCCCGATCTCTCGCTTAAGGGCTTATGCCGCCGTGGGATACAGAGGTAAAGGTTACTTTTCGCACATCGGTAATTTTTTTACTGGCGGATGAGCACATCGCTGCCGGTGCCGCGACCGACGAAGGGGTTGGCGATCGGCTCGCTGCCGTTGAGGGGGCTGATCATGACGAGCAGGGTGCCGCGGACGACGGTCATGCCCAGCGAGCGGGTCCTTTCGTTGCCCAGATTGTCTGTCCGACCGGCATACCGGCTAGTATTAGCGCTCCGTCTCAGCTCTCCGTACTCCGAGGGCGACCCTCTCTCCTCTCCGTACTCCGAGGGCGCCCCGTCTCTCCTCTCCGTACTCCGGGGGCGCAGCCGGCCTCGCTGTGCCTGCTTTGTTGGTTGATGCTTGCTCACCTCGGAGGGTCTCCTCGGCATTGTCCAGGACGAGGTTCATCAGTCCATCGTAGCCCTTTAGAGTGCCCATCACTGTTCGGACAGGACAGAAAGTGTCAGCTCTAGTCAGAGGAGGGGCTGCTGGTCGTGGACTGAGACTTACCCTCACGTCCGCCCGTGAACTTGACGGAGACTCTCTTGTTGATGTAGACATGAAGGTCAAGGATGTTCTCCTTCTTATTGCGCTCCTTGTCCTTATTCTTGTCACCAGGAAGAGGGTCGACGTATGATCCACCGGGGCCACCTTGGCCGCTGCCCTGGCCGCTGCTCTGGCCGCTGCCCTGGCCGCCGCCGCGACCACCGCCGCGGGCAAGACCACCTCTGCGGCCTCGATGGCCTCCACCACCCCTGCCGCCTCGGTGGCCGGCGCGGTCGCCGCGATCTGCCATTGGCCTTGTATCTCTAGTGTCAGCTGCTTGGGTATGGAACGGAAGAGTTTTTCAGGTAGTTGTCGAAATTGTCGAGGCTGTCAAAGGGTGGTTGTCTTGAGCAGAAGAGGCAGCAGAATCGTTGCAGGTGCAGGTGCAGGTGTAGGTGCAGGTGCAGGTACTAGAAACGGTTTGGAGCTCTGGGAATTAACGACCGATGAGGTGGGGTGCTGAGCCACAGGTGGCTGTCGGCCACAACTCACAACCCCGCAGCTTGCCATGCATAGCTCACAACCCCGCTTGCCATACAAGGCCACCTACAGGTGTCTCCAGGCTGGTCTCCCCAACAAGCCTCCTTAGACGGACCACAGAACCAAGAGGCCAGCAGGTGCAAGTCTCATCTCGTCGCTTCTCTTCCTGCGACAGCCATTTGGAGAGGAGGTGAGCCAGAGGTGCTTGCCAAAGATGCCTGCCAAAGATGCCTACCAATCTTGCTTTTTTGGAGCCCTTGCCCGGACGCATCGCCATGTGGGAGCACTCAGAAGGACAGTCCCCTAGGTACCTATGCTAACAATTTGGAGCTGGAGTCACCTGCCAAACAACCCTGAAATCAGAGCATTTCTCCCTGGGTAGATGCTTCTGGGTCGTCTTTCTGCCTTTTCCTGTTGCCTTCATCCTGACCATTGTTTTACATCCGCTTGACAGTCCCGGCATGCGGGCAGATCAGCATGCGGGCAGATCAGCATGCGGGCGGATCAACACGTGTGGGTGATCCATCTATGAGTGGTGCCTCCATTCCAGGTTGCTGCCTTGAAATACAACAAGGTCAGTACCACTTTCAGTACCTAAGTACATCAAGTCGACCTTATTACATGCTAGGACGGCTGCCCAGCCTCCCCTGTCTAGCCATTCTGCACATCTCCTGCACGTCTGAAACTTACTGCACAGTCTGTGCATTCTGGGATGTCTAACCTTGGCTGGCTGGCTTCTCTCGGCTGTGCTCTTGCCAATTGAGGCAGGGTACCAGATTGAATCATAGTGAGCCTCATAGAGAGGTCCAGACTAACTCGCAATTGGAGCTCAGACTGATGTAGAGATCCATGTTCCCAGAGATGGTTTGGCAGCAGCTAGGTACCTGTCTATTAAGGTACCTGCGGATACGTGCCTACCTAGGGAGGTAGGTAGGAAGGTGGGTATGTGTCTGTCTAGGGAGGTAGGTAGGAAGGTGGTATGTGCCTACCTAGGTAGCCCATGTAAGCAGGCAGCTACGATGGGGGGTTGACACTTCGTCTTGCTGTGAGCATACCACACTCATGGGCCAGCCCCGGCTAGCTAGCAGTCTGCTCCATCACTAGGGAGATCCTCGTCTTGGATGAAGCTGCTTCTCCGGCGATGCCTCCTTCCACCCAGCCACCATTGCCCGAGGCTGTTCGCACTCTAGTGGCAATATTAGCATCGCCCCGGATTGTCCGCATTTTAGCTCTCCCTACCACCAACTTGCGACGGGATAGAGCGTGAGCAACTGCTGGGACGAAACGTTAATTACGACGTGATAGAGCACGAACACGGCTGGGAGGAGGCGTTCTTTCTCCTACGGCGTCGCCTTGTCCGAGGCCGGAAAGAGGGGAAAGATGCTGCTCGCTGCAGCAGAGGGGTAGGTAGGCAGCTAGTACGTAGGCCATACCTGAGGTACGCTCCAGTGGTCCGCGGCCTTACGGGGCCACCGTAGGGCTGGCAGGCGTCGGCGGCGGTATGACACACATGCTGTTGTGCGAGCGTTGCTCGCCGACGCCTCCGATTCCCGTAATGTGCACGATCATCGACCCGGCGCAGCCTGCAGCCTGCCATCGCATGGCTGTGTCCGCCGGAGCCAGGCAGGGGCTAGGCAGTGGCTGCGGACTCGAGCCCGCACGCGCGCCCGCGAAAAGGGGCGTTCCCGGCAGCCATCGGCGTTGCTGAAACCACTCCTGGGGCGTCACTTGAGCCTCATGCGGTGGCTCAGGCAGCAGCGTTCCCCCGAGGACGAGAAAACAGAAGACATCGACACGGCGCGCGAGGCGAGCACGGCGGCAGTGGGACCTCTATTGGGCCGTCCGTTTCGTGCCTCCTCGCAGCCCTCTTCTGCGCACCTGCCCGTGCACCTGGCCGTGCAGGCCAGCCGGACGGGCCTCATAGGCTCGGGTACGGGAGGGGGGCAGCAGTTTCTGGTAGGGAAGCCTTTCGCGACAGCCATGGCGCCAGCCAGCCAGACAGCCAGCCACCGGTTCATGTCGCTAGCCGTCCACGTCGCCAGCGCGCCGGACGAACAGCTCGACGCCTCGGCCGGCCAGGCGTACCTCCCAGAGTACCGACGCGACCTATCTGCCGTGCCAGCCCAGGGGGAGAAAGGGGACGAAACGGGCACCGGGGGCTATGTCGAGGCGGCTGCACAACCAGGCAACAACGAAGCCTGCTCCGCGGTCCCTACCTGCCTAAGGTACTCCCTAAGGTACTTCCTAAGGTACCTCCTAAGGTACCTCCCAGGGTACCTCTTAAATGAGAGCGAGCAGGCCGCGGCGAGGCTGCATCGGCGTTGAGCAGCAGGCTGCCACCCCTGGCAGCCTGCAGCGGAGTTGGGCTAGGAAACGGCCCTGGTTGGCTGCGAAAGGCGAAAGGGGGGAAGGGAGAAAGGGACAGGTAGATCTAGGAAGAGACAGAAGGGGGGGTCTCTGGATCCCGCCGTAAGACCGGAGCCGTCAGCACTCAGTACAGGCGATTTGGCGCTAATCGGTGGGGCCTTTTATAGGACCCGCTGCACCAGATCCAAGCCCAACCCCCCCGAATGCCCACTCCGCGCCGCTGTGCCACAGCGACACCGCGCCTGCGTTCACCGCTTCGCGCGACATCAGTTGAGCCGCACTCTGAGCGCGGACTGGCTGCCCGATCGCGCACTCGTGGGTGTGACCCCCGCCATGAATGGCGATGTGGGCGACGAGGTGCCTGGGCATGGAACTTGCTGCGCGCCGGATCCGGGCGGCTTCCTGCCCTTCCTCCCCGCTCCCTGCTTCTGCTCTCCTCCTGGGGTGCACCACCTGGCCTCTCTTCTCTCGGAGTACACCAACCTGCCTGGAGTAGGCGCTTCACCTCTCCGGGCTAACCGTTCCGGGACCGCTCCCAGCTGGCAGCCCCGGCCTTAGCTGGCCCTCTCCGCTGAAGAGCCCGCCTCGCTTCTCGCTTCTCGCCCTTTCTGCTAGGCGCTCGTTTAGCGCAAAAGTACCTACTCTACCTCCTAAGGCAGACAGATCCCTCGCCCTCGGCCCACGCCGCCGCCGGTTCGCCCACTCCCGACGTCTTCTCCCCAGCCCCCCCCCCCCCAGTTCGAGTGGCAACCCCCTCCGATGTGTCATTTCTGCCCGTCACTCATTTCTGCCCGTCATTAGTGGTCACCGATCCAGTCATCAACCGGGAGTGGCTCCCATGCCTAGTGCGCTGCCGAACTGGCGCGACTGGGCCCCGGCGAGGGGAGGGGTGGTCGTGGACTCGAGCGTTCCGAGCGGGGCTTTCTCGGCGGACAACCCATGAAACGCGCTCTGCTCCTCTCCGACGCACTCCCACGACCCGGGCATCCTCCTACCATACCTCGCTGCCTTCGTTTCCGTCGATCGATGCCTTACAGCGCCTTCGCACGAGGACTGCCGGGGGGCTCGACCGCTCCAGCCGACCGCTGCCAGCAGGCCGCACGTCCAGGTGCCTACGTACAGCGCACGTACTACGTACATGCCCGGAGACCTACGCTAGCCATCTGCACGTATCTTCTCCAACCCTAGCCGTCGGGACCCCGGATCCCATCTGGTGCTGCCTGCCTTCTGGGTACGGGACGACCAGCCTCCCACAGACGATGGCTGTGACGACGGCCGAGGTGGGTCCCACGTACGAGCCGGGGGAGGACGGACGAATGGCCGGCGCGCGCGCGGTCTAGGTGATGTCGGGGCGTGACACTGCCGCCTGGCCTCGGAGGACTCGAAGTCGAGAAGGAGAGAGCTGTGGCTGGCCCGTCGGCAACCTGATGCATCTGGCGCTGCTCTCCGTCGATGCTGCCTCAGCCATGCTCGCTGTGGAAGTCCTCGCGCCCTCCTCGCGCCCTCCTCCACCCGTCCCCCCTTTCTCTGCCGCCCCGGCTGTTGCCTCGAGTGATGGCTGAGGCAGTTTGGGATCCTCCGAGGCCAGTATACGATACGCGGGCGGGAGGGGGGGGGGGGGGGGGGGGGGGGG
>JAKLNC010000561.1:0-11697 GCA_022813145.1 Barbatosphaeria neglecta
GGTCTTCCTGCCTACGGGTCTTCCTGCCTACGGGTCTTCCTGCCTACGGGTCTTCCTGCCTACGGGTCTTCCTGCCTGCTGGTCTTCCTGCCTACGGGTCTTCCTGCCTACCGCCACCCCCCCTGTCCGGTCCCCCCCCCCCCGTCCTGTTATCGCCTACTCTGGATCCCGGCTCTGTCGTACCAGAGACCAGCTGGGCGCAAGACGAGGGCTGCAGCTGACACGCGACACCCTTGACCCGCAGCGGCTGTTGCCTGCCACGTCCGCGCCCCCCCTCCGCCTCCGCCTCCGCCTTGCCCTTGCCCTTGCCCTAGAGGGGACTGTCTGGGTGGCTGGTCTTCCCTGCTGGAGATCGCCACGGCCAGCCGACGCCACAGGCTGGCACGGGCTCTCATAGGCTGGCAGACACTGCCAGCGGTACAGCCATCAGCCAGCAGCCCGCAGCCAGCAGCTCGCAGCCAGCACTACCTACTTCGTTTCTGCATACGGGAGCGCATCCGCACCACCCACCAAAGTCGTGGCCCTTGGCGCGAACCCGCCATCGTGGTATAGCCGTCGGTGGGCCCGTCCGTGTCTGCTTCCCGCTGCCGGGACGCACGCTCGCTATCCCCTACTGGCTCTGGCTCGCCCACTCGACTCGTGGCTGATCCGTCGTCCCGTCGGCCTCTCGTCCGGCCTTACTACCCGTACCTGCTCGCTCTCCAGCAGGGCTATGCAGCTGTAGCCAGCTAGACCCCTGATCTGCACCAGTCGAGTCCACACTCGCACGCACGCCCACACATCCACCCACGTACCCACGCACACCCACAACCTCGATCACATTTCGTCCCCATCACATTTCAACTCTATTCCGTCCTGTGCCGTCCACTTACACACCACAACGAACCATAAGAAATTCTCCTCCCCCCCCTGAGCGGATAGACTTGGACTTCGTCTGGCCGCAAAAACGATCGACGGGAGCGGACGAGAGAAAGACTTCGCTCGGAAGAGGTGGCCGAGGAGGGAGCAGCCGAGCCAGCAGGCAACGTCTACCCCTTGTATATGTGCGTGCGCGTGTGTGTGTGGGGGGGGGGGAGACAGCCGGGATACTATTAGGTCTCGCCTTGCAGGTGTGCTTGCTAGGGTACTGGGTACCTAACCTACCCTACCAGCTGGTTTGCCCACCCACACGTATAACTTGGCAACAGGCACATACCTACTGGGCTGCATCCTCGGCTCTTCGCTGGCCTGCCCTGCCAACTTTCCTAGGTGCCTACCAACCTACCCGGTACCTACCTCTACCTCCTCGCTACTTGCCCGAATCTCCATAAGGGCGGAAGCAACAACGACGACGACGAAAAAGAATAAGGGGCTCACTTACTGCCTCTACCTGTAGCTCGAGCTCCTCCGCCCTCTCTCGGACAAATCGAACGCGCGTTCGCCTTCCACTCCTTATCGTCTCTCCTTACCCTGCCACCCCCTTCCACCCCGGGCGGTTACTGTCAACTCAGCGTCCCGCATTGGGGTCCCGTCGTTGCCGTACACCGCTCGGTCTCCCGCTCTGCCTTCCGCCACACCGACCTGGGAGGGCACTACCGAGCCCCGGAAAAAAAGAAAAAAGAAAAAGAAAAAGAAAGAAAAAGAAAAGAAAAAGGAAAAAGGGTCTACCCACCTGCCCACCTGCCAGCCTGCCCGATTAGGTACCTTGGCTCTCCACCTGTTGGGCACGAGTACTTGCCTGGGCAGATAGGTGCCGGTGCTGCGGAGAAGGGCGGCGAGGGAAGACTAAAAAGCAAGCCCGCACTGACATCTGCAATGCACGAGAGCCTTGCCGCGGTCGTGGCCACGGGCAGCGATAACCCGTAGTACCTGGTACTCCGGCCACCTGGCCTACAGTTGTTTGGTGCCCGAAGTGGCTGCTGGATGTCTATCTGGGCACCACTTTAGCGTTGCGGTCCCTACCGGAGCGTTCACTCACGTGGCGCGTTGCCTCTCTCGACGGCCTGCCTCTCTTCAAATTTTACTTTTACTCCCGTCTCTTCACCTTCCTCCTTCCCCGTTTGCGATAGTCTTAAGCTTTTTCTTTTCTCACTTTGTTAGCGGCGCGCCTGGCCTTTCCTTCTTTACCTCCCTATCTTTCCTCGCCTTCTCTTGAGCCCAGCCGAAGTACAGCAGCCTCGCTATATATCGCCTCCCACCGTCCGTGGCCTTTCCTCAGTCTCCCCCCTTCTCTTGGTCGGGTTATTTTCTTCATCTCGTCTTCACCCTTGGCCTTTCTTTCGGGGTTGCCAGGCAGAAGGGCAGGCCGATAGTCAATCTAAGGAGCTGCTGAGCTGTTCTGCTTGGGGGATTCAGTACCACCCATTCCCTTTGACCTACTCACCTTTCTATAACAAACACAAGCTGCCCCGACGTGTAGTTTGGAGTCCAGGCTTTGAAGACCGACCGCGATACCTCGATACCTTGATACCTCGATACCTCGAGCGCATAGACGGTACCTCACCCTCGCCTTAGCTTCTCGTGCGTGCCTTTCCTTGTTTTCCTGTTCCCTACCTCCCTTTCCCCCCTTTCCCCAATTCTCTCCTTCACAGCACTTTCACGCCCCTCCTCGCGTTTCCTTCTGCAGTTTCTACCTTCTACTCAGTTCTACTCAGCTTAACCTTCTCTTTTAGTATTTCCCCCCACCCCCGAATCGGGACAATACCGAAAAGATGGCGGACACCAAGGTTCTCATCTACCTGGTTCGTCGGGACCTTCGCGTCGCGGACAACCCGATCCTACACCACCTCGCTTCGGCGGCGCCGGCCGAAGTCGAGGAGGTGCAGGACGGAAGCAGCGGCGGCGACGCCCGCCCGCGCGGCTCCCTCGGCTTCACCCACCTTCTGCCGGTTTACGTTTTCCACGCGGGCCAGATGGAGGCCTCGGGCCTCATCCCGACCGAGAATCAGGACGAGAGCGCGTCTGCGGACGAGCGCAACCCGCACCCGCCGGCCCGCAGCGCCGTGAGTGGCTACTGGCGGTGCGGGCCGCACCGTGCCAGGTTCATCGCCGAGTCGGCGTGGAACCTCAAGGCGTCCCTCGAGGGACTCGGCAGCGGGCTGCTGCTGCGGGCCGGCATGCCCGCGGAGATCGTCAAGCAGCTCCTGGACGGCCTGCTCGGCCCGGGCGGTGGCGTCGCCGACGCGAAGCTGAGCGTCTCCGTCTGGATGATCGGCGAGGAGGGCTCCGAGGAGAGGCAGGACGAACGGGCCATCCGGCGGGTGTGCCGGGCGCGCGGCGTGGAGCTGATAGTCTGGGTGGACGAGAAGTACTTCGTGGACGAGTAAGTCTCCTCCTGTCCCCGTCTGCGCTCGACTACCCAGGCACCTTCACCTGACGACGAGACAACGCTGACAGAAGACAGCCGGGACCTGAGCATCCCGTCATGCCGCGCACTCCCCGACGTCTTCACGACCTACCGCAAGATGGCAGAGCCCCTGCGCGAGAAGCCGCGCGCGGCGCTGCCGCGGCCCGCTCCGGGCTCGCTCCCGCCCTTCCCGACGGCGGCGAACACGCACGGACGCGCGACGGTGGCGCCGCAGAAGGCGCCGTTCACGATCCCGGAGACGTACGAGGCCCTCGAGCGCGCCCTCATGGACCCGGTGACGCGCTTCATGCCGGGCAACGAGCCCCCCCCGGCGTTCCCGGCCGGAGCGACGTCGGCACACCCGTTCCGCGGAGGCGAGGACGCGGCCCAGGCGCGCCTGCATGGCCTGCTGCGGTCCGAGGCGCTGCTGCGCTACAAGGAGACGCGCAACGGCCTCCTGGGCACCGAGTTCAGCACCAAGCTGTCGGCCTACCTCGCCCAGGGCTGCCTTACCGCGCGCCAGGTACACGCCGCCATGGTCGCCTACGAGGACGGCACCTGCTTCCCGCGTCCCCGGCCGGTGGCTTCTGGCACTCCGGCTACGGCGAAGACGAAGAATACGGCGGCGGAGACGAAGGGCAAGGGTAAAGCCGGCGACGACGGCGACCACGAGTGGAGCGCGGCGGCCGACGAGGCGGACGTGGCGGATCCGCAGCTGGCGGCGGTGCGCGGCTTTGGCGATGGCGAGAACGAGGGCACTAGGGCTGTGCGCGTCGAGCTGCTCTGGCGGGACTACATGCGCCTCTGCGCGCGCAAGTTCGGCCACCGGCTCTTCCGCCTCGAGGGCTTCCGCACGTACGGCAGCAGCAGCAGCAGCAGCAGTAAGAAAGGCAAGCAGAAGAGAGAGAGCGCGGACGAGGAGGAGGAGGAGCCGCAGCCGCGCTGGAAGTCGGCCGATCCGGCCGTGGCGCCCGCGCACCAGCAGCCCGGGCCGGAGGGCGTGGCGGAGATCCTGCGGCGCTTCACGACGGGCACGATGGGCCTGGGCCTGCTCGACGCGTCGCAGCGCGAGCTGCTCCACACGGGCTACACCAGCAACCGTGCCCGGCAGAACGTGGCCGGGTTCCTGGCCAAGCACCTCGGCGTGGACTGGCGCTACGGCGCCGAGTGGTACGAGATGCTGCTGGTGGACTACGACGTGTGTGCCAACTGGGCCAACTGGCAGTACGTGGCCGGCGTGGGCAACGACCCCCGCGGCGAGGACCGCATCTTCAACCCGGTCAAGCAGGCCTTCGATTACGACCGCGACGGCCGCTACGTCAAGGCCTGGCTCCCCGAGCTGCGCGGCCTCGCCAAGCTCGAGCACGTCTTCCAGGTGTCCACGGCGCCGCCGGACGAGCTGGCCGCCCTCGGCCTCGACGACGACGCCATGGCCACGGCGCCGGTCAAGCGGATCGAGTTCTCTCTCGAGGCCAAGCCGCGCCAGCCGAGGGGTGGTCGTCGCGGGGGTGGCGGGGGCGGGAGTGCCGTTGCCAGCGCCAGTGGTGGCGCCGGTGGCAGTGGCAACACCGGTATGCGCAGCAACCAACCCCGTCGCGGCCGCGGCAGCCTCGGGGCACTCGCCCCCGCGTTTATCCCTTCTTCTCCTCCTGTCGCTGCCTCTCCCCCGCGCTCTTCGGCTGCTCCGACGGCCACACGCGCCCCCATCGACGGAGTCATCGTCAGCGGCGCCATAGGCCAGTACCATTATCAGGGTTCGCAGGCGCATCCGCAATCGCAATCGCAACAGCAGCACCAGCAGCAGCACCAGCACCAGCACCAGCAGCAATACCAACAGCAGCAGGCCCCCCTGTCCCCGGTGGCGCACGCCTTTCACCCCCAGTACCAGGCCCTCAATCAGGGCCTGTACTACTTCGACCTGGTGAACGACCCCGGCCCGGGCTACCCGGCGTCGGGGCCCTATCGCGGTGGTAACCGCAACCGGGGTCTCGGCTACCGCGCCCGAGATGTGGGATACCACGACGGCGGTCGAGGAGGCGGTCGGGGCACCTATCGCGCACGGTACGCGCCCTACGGCGCTGGCCGTGGTACCGCATCGTCGCCGGCGGTGACGGGCGGCAGCGGCAGTGGTTGGACGGGAGGATGGCCGCCGGCTCGCGGTCGAGGCGGTGGTGGTTACGCGACGGGATGGTCGCCGGCTCGCGGTAGAGGCCGTGGTTACGCCACTGCGACTGCGACTGCGACTGCGACTGCGCGCCCCCCTTCTGGGGTGACGACCGCGACTTCGACATCGACTGTGGACGCGGACGCGATCGCGGACCCTGATTCGGCTCCCGAGTCGGGCTCGGGCACGGCCGTAGACACGGATACGGGCACAGGCGCGGACACGGGCACAGGCGCGGACACGGGCACAGGCTCAGGGACGGACGCGGGTGCGTAAGCGGGGAGGGTCACCTTGCACTGCTCATAGCTACTTCGGATACGGTGCGGGCGGAGGGAACTCATGCGAGATCGTGCAAGTTGTCAACGGGACGGGACCGAGCGCGGGACGGACGTCGACCGGACGGACGTATTCTGCGTGCTGGAGTGTGGGTGCGGATGGGCACGAATGGGCACGAATGGGTACGGACGGGCTTTGCATTCCCTTACGGATGGCTCGGGTCTTCCCTTCCCACGGATGGCAGATGGGCTCGGCTTTCCCTTCACTCCTGTGTATTTTCTTGTTTGGCACGCGACGACACGGATGGATGGGCAGCGAAATCGTCTCCGATAAGGTATATCAACAGGCGCCTACTCCTATACATGTACGCAGTGGCCTTCTCGTCGACGGCGGTTTATCCCCCCGTTCTCCCCTCTAGCCGTCTGTCTTCTATCCCCTCCCGCGTTGCGTCTCTTGTTCTTCATCTTCACCCCTTTTTACCTTGCTATTCGCCGCTTTTTACCTTGCTATTCACCCCTTTTTACCTTGCTATCTCGACCCCTTTTTACCTTGCTACCTCGACCCCCTATTCGCCCCGCTTTCTGATCCCCCTACCTACCTGTCACCTATTGATTTTTTCTTCTGATACCGTGGGTATATGTACAAGTACCTACCTCCCGAGGTCGGGCGGACCGACCACCCGTACGCAGGAAGGTCAATGCCCCGGTGTGGCGTGGCCATGAGATAGCTCACCTCGGCGGGATGGGTCGACAGAATGGGATGGCCCATGTCAGGAAACCCTGCTTGCCTTACAGCCGTGAATGAGAGGGGCAAGTATCCGCCACCTTCCAGTAAGGTACATGTTGATCCCATCGCGGGGGAAATAGACATTACTACCTGTTGGCTGCTAACTGCGGCAAAAGGGCATCCCAAGGAACGGCTATCGCAAGGACCTCAGCTGATATGCTCAACTCGACACTACCTCCCAGCAGAGCTCCTGGTAAGGTACGTACATACACGTTCTCGCCCTACCGACGGCTAAAAACGCCCCCCCAGCCCCGCCAACTCTAACCCCTTGGGGACGACAAACAGCGCCTCAGCCTCCACGCACACCTTGGCCCCCTCTCTCGCGTCCTCCACGGTCTCCGCCGCCGAAGAAGCCGGCGCCATCGTGCCGCGACACCACACCTTGCGCCGCCCCTTCCCCCGCTCCCCGGCAGGGAGCTCCGCCTCCGCGACGGGGACGCAGCGCACGACGTAGAAGGCCTCGCTCAGCGCCGGCCGGCGGTACGTGAGCGCCAGCCGGGCCGTGACGGCCGGCGCGGCCAGGGACAGCAAGGCGCAGCGGCCCAGGCTCTCGTCCAGGAGGGTCGCGAGCGCGCCGCCGTGCACGACGCCCGGCCAGCCGGAGAGGGCGCTGCCGACGTGCACGACGCTGATCACCTCGCCGGTGCGCTGGTGGTGGAAGACGCGCTGGTAGGCGCCCAGGCCGCGGGAACCGGACAGGGGGCCGGTGGTGAGGCGGCGGGAGGAAGTGCCGGACTCGGACCCGGACCCGGATGCGGAATCCGAGGCGGACAACGAAGCGTACGCGTCCCACGCCGTCCAGGCCGGGTCGGCCTCCAGGGCGGCCACGAGGGGCAGGGCGGCCGCCTGTGCGCGCAGGGAGGCGATCCGCGCGGCGTCGGCAGGACTGCCCGGCAGGGGGGGCGGGGCGGGGCGCAGCAGCATGGTGGCGGGGAGGGCGAGGAGGGCGCCGAGCCCGAGCAGGGCGAGGGTGCTGCGGAGGCGGGACCTGGGAGGCGGGCTAGTGGAAGAAGGGGTGGTAGAGAGGCATCTCTGCAGGCGTGCGGGCTGCAGGCGTGCGAGCTGTAGGAGTACGGGCTGCAGACGTGCGGGCTGTAGGCGTACGGGCTGTAGGCGTGCGGGCTGTAGGCGTACGGGCTGCCGTATTCTGAGGATCATGCTGGGCTGTGTGGTGGCTGATCTCGAATGGATGTTCCCTTCTTCCCTTCTTCCCTTTCCCGAGTGGACTTGGCTCGCAGCCGATGGTTGGGATCTGATCGGGGATCTCAGCTAGCGGGGCTGATGGGCCCGAGTGGCGTATCGACCTTGAGGACGACTCTGATTACCTCGGAGGATGTAATTGATCTTGAGAATGAGATTCTTTGAGAATGTTTTCGAGGATGTTTTCGAGAATGAGTTCTTTCGGGAATGTTTTCGAGAATGTGATTCTTTCAGTTGATCTCGAAAATGTGTTTCCGTTCGAGAAGATAATTGATCTTGAGAACGTGTTCCTTTCGAGAATGGTTTTCGAGAATATATTTCGAGAATGTGATTCCTTCAATTGATCTTGAGAATCAGTTCTTTTCGAGTGTCTTTCGAGAATGTCTTTCGAGAATGTGATACCTTCAA
The DNA here is from genome assembly GCA_022813145.1 of Barbatosphaeria neglecta. Classification (NCBI taxonomy): domain Eukaryota; kingdom Fungi; phylum Ascomycota; class Sordariomycetes; order Barbatosphaeriales; family Barbatosphaeriaceae; genus Barbatosphaeria; species Barbatosphaeria neglecta. Next base: position 8,160 of record JAKLNC010000561.1, read on the forward strand.
TTGATCCTGAGAATCAGTTCTCTTCGAGTTTCTTTCGAGAATGCCTTTCGAGATTGTCCTCTGAGAGTGCCTTTTCGGGAATGAGTTCTTTCGGAATGAGTTCTTTCGGAATGAGTTTTTTTCGAGAATGACTTCATTCAATTGATCTCGAAAATGTGTTTCTGTTCAAGAATGCTTTCGAGAATGCTTTCGAGAATGTTTTCGAGAATGTTTTCGAAAATGTGGTTGCTTCAATTGATCAGCTTCCTCTCGAATCTCAGACAGCGCAGCTACAGGTGGCTGCCTCTAGACTCCAGGGGCTCCAGGTCAGAGATGACCCCACTAATGAGGGGCGGCCCGCCCCAGCAGCCCCTGTCCAGCCACAGCGCCACCCCACGTGAAAGCATATCCTCCGCCGTATCCTCCACTGGATCCTCCACCGGAGTCGCCCACAAGGGAATTGCCCGACGTCATTCCTGCTTCCCACCTCCTCTTCCTCGCAACAAAACAGAGCTGCTGCTTGTCCGTACCTGGTCGAGCCTCCAGCCTCCGGCCTCCACGTCGGCCTGGACGACTCCATCTGCTGCTTTCGTTTTCCTTCGCCTTCTGCTTCGTTTTCCGGCTATGGGGTCTCGGACTCGTCGCTGCTAGATCGTGCCTCTCGAGCACCTTTCCTCTATCTGGCCTCTCGCCTTCGACTACTCCCCCCGATTCGTATCCTCCACGCGATAATATTTCCTCCAGGGGTGTATCCTCCAGGCGATAGTGTATCGTTCAGGCGATAGTGTATCGTCCAGGCGATAGTGTATCGTCCAGGCGATAGTGTATCGTCCAGGCGATAGTGTATCGTCCAGGCGATAGTATATCCAGGAGTATATCCTGCAGGAGTATATCCTCCAGGAGTATATCCTCTAGGAGTATCCTCCAGGAGTATATCGTCCAGGCGATAGCATCCAGGAGTATATCCTTCAGGCGATAGCATACCCCCAAGCCATACCCTCATTGAATCTCTCGCGCGGGCGCGCTCGCACGATGTCCGAATCCGGCGATACGTATGATCCCTCCCTATCAGCTGCGGCAGTCTAGCTTCGGGGGGCGTCCGTACTGACGACTGCTGCGGACAGCCAACACCGCCGGACCAGGTCCGCGGCGCTCTCCCTCCTCCGGCGCCGAGACCGGAGCGACGAGGACGCGGCCTCCGACGACGGCTCGTCGTACCAGGGCGGCCACGGCGCCAACGCGGCAGCCGCGGCGAGCAATGCGGCATACCAGCAGCAGGGACGGGGCCACGGCCCGCGGCTGTCGGTATCGGGCCCCTCCGCGGGCGGCGGGTCGTCCCCGCGCCGGGCGTCGGCGTCGCTGTACGACCGCGGCAACAGCTCGACGCTGGAGCAGTCGGTGCGCAAGTTCCGCGTGGTGGAGGCGCTGCGCAGCGGCGACACGGCCTCCATCTCCAAGGCCATCCGCGAGGCGGCCTCGGACCGCGGCCCGCGCCGGAGCACGTCGTCGGTCGCCGCGCAGCCGGGCCCCGGCCACGGAGGCCAGCTGGACGACACGACGATCCTGCACCTGGCCATCCAGTGCGCCGAGCTGCCGGTGGTGGAGTACGTGCTGTCGGACGGGGCGGGCTCGCTGGACGTCAACGCGCGCGACCGCGACGGCAACACGCCGCTGCACGTGGCGGCGGCGCAGGGCCGCACGCAGGTGGTGCGGCTGCTGCTGGACCGGGAGGACATCAACGACGCGGTGGCCAACCACCAGGGCCGCCTGCCCCTGGACCTGGCCCGCAACCCGGACATCTTCCAGCTGCTGCAGCTGTCGCGCTCGCTGTTCGCCGAGGCCAAGGTGCGCGAGGTGCAGGCCCTGGTGGCCCGCGGCGACTACGCCGCCCTGGCCCGCCTGCTGGACGAGCCGCGGCTCAAGACGGTGCTGGACGTCAACGGCGCCGAGTTCGCCGTCGACCCGGACACCGTGGCCGCCGGCGGCACCCTGCTGCACGAGGCCGCCCGCCGCCGCAACACCGCCCTGATCCAGGTGCTGCTGCTGCACGGCGCCGACCCCTTCCGCCGCGACCGCCGCGGCCGCCTGCCCCAGGACGTGACCAAGGACGACGTCACGCGCGCCATGCTCAAGAAGTCGCCCGCCGCCGTGGCCGCCCAGCGCGGCATCCAGGAGAAGGCCGTGCTCGGCGCCGCCGCCCAGGGCGTCCCGGGCGCCTCCGGCCCCGCCGGGAGCGACCCGCTGGCCGGCCGGGAGGCCCGCGAGATGAAGGGCTACCTCAAGAAGTGGACCAACTACCGCAAGGGCTACCAGCTGCGCTGGTTCGTGCTCGAGGACGGCGTGCTCAGCTACTACAAGCACCAGGACGACGCCGGCTCCGCCTGCCGCGGCGCCATCAACATGCGCATCGCGCGCCTGTACATGAGCCCGGACGAGAAGACCAAGTTCGAGATCGCGGGCAAGTCGTCGGTCAAGTACGCGCTGCGCGCCAACCACGAGGTCGAGGCCAAGCGCTGGTTCTGGGCCCTCAACAACTCCATCCAGTGGACCAAGGACCAGGCCAAGGAGGAGGAGCGCGAGCGCGCCCGCAGCGCCGACCTGCTGACCAGGGCCCGCGCCGGCGTGTCCCAGGGCGCCACCGCCCACGCGCCCTCTCAGGCGCCCTCTCACGGCTTCCCCCAGGGCGTCTCCCCCTCGCGGGGCACCTCGCTCCACGAGCTGGCGACGAGCGAGAGCGCCAGCCTCGCCGAGGACCGCAAGCGCGGCAGCTTCCAGCTGGCGCGCATGCACTCCGCCGCCAAGTCGTCGTCCTCCCGCGCGGGACCTGCCGCGCCCGTCCCTGCCGGACCCGTCCCTGCTGCGGCCCCCCCTGCCGCCAGCGTCGTCGATAGCGTCGACGCCGAAGACGAGGGCCCCGACGCGTTCGCCGACGCCGATGCCGACGCTGACGCCGACGCCGACGCCGACGCCGACGCCGACGCGGCCAAGGGCCTGGATGGCTCCCATCTCGGCCACAGCTTCAGCCGCGGCCTGGGCCGGGACGACGGGCGCGAGGACAACAACACGTACAACCGCGACGAGGACGACGAGGACGACGACTACGGCGACGCGTCGAGCGGGCGCGAGGCGCCGGCGGCCACTAAGGACGCGTTCAACATCACGGCGCAGTCGGCGCGGCTGCAGCTGGACACGCTGGCCCAGCTCAACGCGGCGCTGCTGGCGGAGGCCAGCCGCAACCCGGGCCTCGCGCTGGGCGACGCCAAGACGCTGCAGGTGCTGGGCACGTACGACGCGGCCATCCGGTCGCTGACGGGGCTCACGGGCGACCTGATGCGCATCTCGCGCGACCGCGACGCCTACTGGCAGTACCGGCTGGACCGCGAGACGGAGATGCGCCGCATGTGGGAGGACAGCATGGCGCGCGTGGCCCGCGAGCAGGAGGCGCTGGAGGCGCGCGCCGAGGAGGCCGAGGAGAAGAAGAAGACGGCCCGGCGCATCCTCAAGGAGATGGTCAGCGCGGCCTCGACCGGGCCGGGCGGGGCCCGCCGAGACCAAGACC
>JAKLNC010000562.1:0-11641 GCA_022813145.1 Barbatosphaeria neglecta
CCCCTCCTCCCCCTCCCCATTAGCATGGCCACCCCGGGCCCCCCCCTCGGCCGCGTAGATCTGGCGCGCGCGGTGCAGGAACGCGGGGATGATGACGAGCTCCCACACGACCGCGCCGCCGACGAGGTTGAACACGAGCCACGCGCCCGTCGGGTACGCGATCAGCACGCTGGGGCCGTTGCACAGCCGCGCGGCCTCGACGGTGCTGACCGTCAGCAGGGCGGCCACGAAGGCGAGGATGGGGCTCGCGACCGCGACGGCGCGCGCGCCGGCCAGGGCCTCCTGGAAGAAGGAGACGAGGAAGCAGGCGGGGGCGCCGAGGCCGGGCACGCGGGCGAGCCAGGGTATGCGGGACCGCGCGTGGCACTGCGAGTACAGCAGCGCGACGTTGACGTCGGAATGCGCGAAGAGCACGAGCCCGGTCAGGGCGGCGAGCAGCACGGGCGGCGCGAGGAGGTAGCGGAGGCCGAGGGAGCGGACGGGCGGGAGGGGCCGCCGCTTCCCGGGGTGGTGGCGGCGCTGCTGCTGCTGGGTGCCGGGGCTCGTGGCCGCGGCTCCATCTTCTTGTGGGGGAGTGTAGGGCGGTTCGCCTCGCCCGTCTTGCTGGTCCTCCATCTCGGTCGGTCTGTGGCCCGCCGGGTTGGCACTATCCGGATGGTGGAGAAGAGGGGCGCGTGGGCTGCGGAGGTGCGGAAAGGAGTGATGTGGAAAGGCGTGATGTGGAAAGGAGTGATGCGGAAAGGAGTGATATGGGAAGGGGTGATATGGGAAGGGGTGATATGGGAAGGAGTGATATGGAAAGAAGTGATGTGGAAAGGAGCGATGTGGAAAGGAGCGATGTGGAAAGGCGCGATGTGGAAAGGCGTGATCTGGAAAGGCGTGATGTGGAAAAGAGCGGTAAATTGTCCGTGAATTTAGGACTCGCGACTTGCCTCGAAATATGAATATGAGAGTACCGAGGTGGTGGTGACCTGACCTTATTAGAGACTGCTAACAGGAAGCGGGGTTCTCTTCGGGGGCCCTAACAGGCCAGTCAGTACCAAGCGGCATTCTCAGTGCTGGCGGCACTGAAGGCTCCAGGGCATGGCCTGCTGATTCCTAGGCCCTGTCGCCACTGTATTCCGTAACCATCACGGAACTGCTGCTGCCGGATTTCGCCCTCATGACTTCTCACTCCGAGTTGCTCAGGAGACTGACAACACATGCAGTCAAATACCATCTTGGCCCGAGTACATACATACATACATAGCACATGCCTATCCGGCACCTCTCCCGCGTACTCCTGACGCCGTCCTCGCGAGCGAATGGCACTACCCCTTACCTACGCACGTACATGACTCACCGGAGAAGAGAGGGCGAATGCGACCGAGACCCCAACCCCCCCGAGGTCCGATCTAGGCCTGGGACCGCCGGCGCAGGCCGATCTCGAGGCCGAGGGGCTTGCGCAGGAAGCCCTCGCGTGTGTCCATGTAGTCCTGGCGCAAGAAGACGTCGTAGCGACGGGCCCAGGTGGCGCAGATGAGCTTCATCTCCATCTCGGCGACGTTGCGGCCGACGCAGGCGCGGGGCCCGTGGCTGAAGGGGATGAACGCGTTCTTCTGGCGCGCGTCCAGGCGCTCCCAGCGGCTGGGGTTGAACTCGTCCGCGTCGGGGCCCCAGATGTCGCGCGAGTGGTGCATCGTGTAGGTGGGCACGCTGAGCACGGCGCCGGGCGGGTAGAAGCGGCCGCGGATGGTCACGCCGGGCGAGTCGGGCGGCACCTGGCGCGGCAGGCCGATGCCCGAGGTCGAGTGGATGCGCATGGTCTCGTCGATGACGCTGGCCAGGTACGGCAGGTCGCGCACCATCTCGAACGTGGGCACGTCCACCCCCGCCGGGATGGCCGCGTCCAGCTCGGCCCGCAGCCGGGCCAGGACGCCCGGCGTGCGGGCCGCGTAGAAGAGCAGCGCGCACGACGTGTTGCTGGTGGTGTCGCTGCCCGCGATCAGCTGCGTCAGCGCCTCCGCCGTCAGCTCCTCGCGCCCCAGCGGCTCGCCCTTGTCGTCGCGGCCCTCCATCAGCCGCGCCAGCAGGTCCTTGCGGCAGGTCTCCGGCGGGTTCTCCAGCCGCGCCTTGACCCGCGCGATGGCGATGCCCGCCAGGCTCTCCACCGCCGCCAGCCCGCGGCTGAAGAACGGGTCCGGCAGCCAGCGCGCGTACGGCTTGAGCACCGGCAGCGCCCCCAGCGCCGCCGACACCTCGCCGCGCCGGTTGAGGATCTCGATGGCCGGCGCGTAGATGGCCGGCGCGTCGGGCGACGGCCGCACCTCGGCGATGTCCGCGCCCGCCGCCAGCATGCCGAAGGGCGCCCCGAAGGCCAGGTCGCCGATCACGTCGAAGGCCAGGTAGTTGAACCACTTGAGGCAGTCCACGTGCGCCGACCCGTCCGCCTCGCGCGACTCGCGCGCCAGCCGGTCCCACTGCTTCACGAACAGCTCCAGGTTCGAGTGCACGTACGGCTCGAACTGCAGGATCGACTTGGGCGAGAACGTGTGCGACACGATCTTGCGCTTGCGCGTGTGCTCCGCCCGGTCGCGCGTGTTGAACAGCCCGCGCCGGATCGACACGAACGCGTCGTAGAAGTCGCTGCGGGCCTGTCGTTAGCAGGAGAAGAGCGAAAAGGGGGGGGGGGGGGGGGGGGGGGGGGGCGGCAGCTTTCCGTTGATGCCTAGAACAGCGCTGACCGACGGGCCGCCAAGTGCTCCGTCGGTGTGGTAGGCAGTTGAAGCCGCCTAGCGTCCCCACAGCCTCATCCAACCCATCCCGAAAACCTTCACCGAGGCGCGTTGTCTTGCTTCTTCCGCACCTTATTCCGCATCTTGCTTCTGCTATATCTTGCCTCTACATTCCCCACTGCGATGCATTCCCGCCGGTTGCCTTCTCTAACTTTTTGTTTTTCATTTTTCTTCTTCGCTCACTCCGCCGTATCCAGTCTAAACCGCCGAGCGCAGCACGTGCCACGTCTGGCTTGCATTTACTGCCCGATCATCTAAGACAGCCACGACGAGGGCAAGGACCAGGATACCAGGTGTGGACGGTGGAGAGAATGTCGTCAGGCAACCGACTTATAAACTTACCCTCCCCTCTTTTTTTTCAAAAAGATCTACAAAGTTGAGTCGGGCCTACATCGAAACCGTGCCAGCGCACAATCTGGCCGCGCTAGGTAGCCTGCAGCCTGACTCGTGCCGCGTCTGCAGCCGTCAGGCTGAGCACGGTGCATTGGTAATAGAGCGACGTGGACGCCTCACCTTCTTGACCGCCAAAACACAAACAAAGAGGCAAACTTTGGGCAAACGAAACTCACACGGAGAGGCCGAGGCGGTCAGGCCCGGGCGTTCAGGCCAGAGAGTGACAGGGACAGGGACGGATGGACAGACAAATGAGCCGGGCCAGCCAGGGCTTGGTCGCGACGTGAGGATGCAAGGAGTGAAACGCATGGATGCAAAAAAAAACCAACATGTGAGCCGGGCGAGGCCTTCAGTCAGCTACTTACTCTATACCTTCCTGGCCGCCTCACTGGCTGATGGATGGATTGCATTCCAGCAAACTACTTCGATAATAGCGCAGCAAACAAACTATACATGTAACAAACAAACGAAAAATAAAATAAAATAAAAAAGGCGGTGAAACAATCCCTGCACCACTACCTACTACCCACCTACCTACCTAGTAAGTACTACTACTCCTGCACCGTACAAGGAGAGAAATGCAGGGATGGCATGACTTGACTCGAGCTTCCATCCCTGCCTCGCCTGTTTTTTCTATCTTCGGCCCCCGCTGTCGTTCTTTCGTCCTACGTCCTCCCTTGTCATGCTGGTGCCTCCGTACGTGAAGGGAAGCAAGGGATGGACTGGACGGTGGGACGGAGGGACGGAGAAACAAAAGAGAGAGAGGGAGGGGAGGGGGGACGACGAGACTGCCTTTTCCTGGCCACTACCTGTAACGGGAGTCTTCTGCTTGTGCAGTTTTCGCCTCGCAGCAAAAGCCTATCTATCTGTTGGTCCGTCTATCTGCTGGTCGTTCGTCATGACGATCTCCGCATCTCAGCGAGACAGCTAGAGTTAGGTGGTCATGTCGATGCAAGGAAACGTGAGATATAATGTGAGGTGCGAGAGTATCTTAACGAACGAGGCGTAAGGCTCCTTCCAGTCTTATCTCCCACCCCCTTCGTACGGAGTACGCCTTCCCACGCTGGACAAACGAAAGCTACCCCGATGGATCATCAAAACGGGGAGAAGGAGGCGGTTTAATGCCCCGTCTTCACTCATCCCCGTCGGAAGCCCGCAGATCCCCCCTCCCCAGGCCCTAGGTCCTCAGATGCCTGCTGTGTGTGACGCGCGGGATACGCCCCTGTGCGACGGCCATCTAAGACACGTCCTTCGTCCGCAGGTAGACAGATAGATACCCCTCCTCGTTCGCAGAGGCAAAAGCAAGGCCAAATAGAAGATAACTGCGTGCTGGGTCAGGTCTGCATTATGGGCCAAGTATCGGGTCCTCCAAGCGATACCGAAAAGGGGAGGGTGCATATCAGGTTGGATGTCGAATCCTCTGGGCCAAACCGCACGGAGAGGGGCGAGGTCCTGCACTGGGCGGCGTTGTGTACGACCTACCTGTACTGGGTGGCCACTTGCGTTGAGGGTAATGTGCCACCACGACTCAGACGCCCCAGACAGGCTGTGCCCCGTGTGCCCGAGCGAGCGAGCAGAAGCGGAGCGGCCGGGAGGCTACCGACGGCGATAGGAAGCTGCAGGAGGGAGTGGACTAGACCGGACTGGACTAGACCGTGCACACGCCTCTACGTGAGACGGCACGGGAAGGTTCTACGTCACGCCGTGTCGTGTCGTGTCACTATCACTAGGAGGGACGGATAGGATAGGATAGTCGGCAATGTCTTTCTGGCTCGGGAGGAGATACAGAGATGGCGCCGCCGTCACGATTGAGCGAGGCCATGACTCTCTGAGAGCACGGCGTACAACACGTACGTAGGTGTAGGTAACTGAGAAAAGGTGCACATTGCTTCGTGGCTTCCTTCTTGCTGCGAGGCGCGGCTCGGCTTCTTGCTTTTGATTTTTGCATTTCTTATGCCGGTTCGCCCGCTGGTTACGGTAACTTTCCTTTCCTGTCACATACGTCGTCGCCCGGCCAAGCTTGGCGAAGACTAGTCAGCCCAACTTCCGACGTTTGACATTCCGTCGTGCTCAGATACCTCCGGATGAAGCACTCACCGCTAGACGAAGGACGGACCCTTCTCCGATCCGAACGGGGACCACTTCACCACCCCCTGTGCCCCTCTCCCGTCCACTCTCTCGCTTTGCTCGTAGTACGGCGAGCAGGTCACCTGGACAGTTTCCGTGACCCCTTCCTCCAGAAAAGGAGGGAGGCGACGAGGACAGGATCCGACGTGTGTAACCACCGGCTGCTTTCCTTTCATGCGCTATCGCCAATAATGACCCTTCCTGATGACACCGCTCGTCCTTCTTTCTTCACCCTTACGACTCCGTGGGGTGACACCAGGGCCATTCCTGCACTTCGAACGGTAAGGATCCCGCGAGGCATGAAGTGGTGATTTTCGTCTTGCCTGACTCTCTGACGGGATGGCTACGCTGCTCCTCTTATCTGCCCCCTCATGGTAGAGTTTTTGCCTTCATCTATGTTTTTGCATTGTCCCCCTCCCTAACCGGCCAGTTCCGCAGCACAAAGTTGCACGATGTGGTCGTCGGGAACACGAAAGCGCACAAATGCGTACGGCATGCCAAATGATCTCGGTCAAATTGTCGCTGTTAACTCCCTGGGTTTTCGTCGGAATAATCCCCGGCTTCTCCTCTCCCACCTTTTTATTCGACGGACTGCCGACCACATAGATCTTTCTGCCTGCGCGTCTGTCCGCATGAAAACCAGCCAGCGGGAATGAATGGTCGCTATCCGGTCGGGTACGTCTGTAACACACCCGACCCCCCTTTTCTCCCTCCCGTCCTTTAGACAGACATGTCCTATAGAATGTGCCTGGCGATACACCAGGCACTGCAATTTTTTTCTGCAATTTTTTGCCGCATGCTCACGTTACTCACTCAGCCTTGTCCTTATCAAACATGTGCGAGACTTCTACTTACGGATTAATTAGCATATGATGATGGCCGACGCACGAGGCCCGGCTCCCCGGTTTGACATATCAATGTGATAGGCTGTCAGTTTCCCCGGCTAGCGGCTGCAGGTCGAACCGGAAAGGGGTCGTACTGGTGCACGGAGAATGTGCATCTTCTGGCGCTATGTTCCCGATTCCAACGAGCAACATTCAAAGCCGAATAATTTCTTCCTTCTTCCTTCATTCTATATGAAGCTGCTATGCGCGTTTGCGGTAAGTTGGACAGCGTTGGACAAGAGGCGGCCATGACGCAACCCGTGCGATGCCCGGGTCGTTCTTTCGCCGGCCTCCCCACGCCAAAATGCACCTCGCCGAACTGCTGGACGATCGGTGAACCACGAATTCTGCCTCGTCCGTCTTATCTTTTTTATCTGATCTTATCTGCCCTGGCGTGGGCAATTTGTTATCAAATCTTTCCTTATTTATTCTTTTGACCTTACACCGCTAATGAGGCGTGGCTGGGGAAGGCCAGATACCTGCCAACCTCGCGAGGCGAATTGAAACGACAATATTGAAAATTAGCGCGCGCCACTCTGCCAGGGAGGGAATGAACTGCGCATCTATTATTAATGCAGCCTCGCCTACTCTCGATATTCCATGGCCGCTCAAAAATTGTGAGCGGCTGGCAGCAGAGGTAAGGCCCCAATCACATCAAAAACAATCGGCTACAGACAACAGCTATGTAGCTGCCTGGTAACCACGGAGCTGCTGGTCCGCGTCCCGCCACCTTCCAGTCAGGTACGCTTTGACTTACGTCGCACTGCCTACGGGGGCCGCCATCCACTTCCGCCAGCGCGAACAAAGCCTCTGCATGAGGCGAGGGATGAAGAGTGACGAGGAGAAACCCAATCAGCGATCATAATTGGAAGCAAACACAGCATAGCCCAAGCCTCCAGCCTATTTTCTGACCGCATCTGCATCTCGTCTCCCGGGGCCGGTAGGCATTCTTTTGTCGCTCGATACGTCTTTGGCCTGTGATTGTCATCCTTTGCTCACCGCCGTCGCCTGGCTCGATACCAAGGTAAGGCGGCCGCCGTCAAAGCGCTCTCCGGGGTGGACTTTCAGATGCCGGAAAAAAAGCTACCAGCCACCAAATCAGGGCGCGTCTCCTTCGAGGATCTCTTGTCACCAACGGACAGCGAGGCTGGGAATATAGCAGGACAGGACAGGGCGGGGCAGGGCAGGGCGAAGCAGGGCAAAAGTAAGGGCACGTATGTCTTCGCTTCGAGCCTTGTTTCGCTTCCACGAGACTGAAGTCTCGGCGCCACTCGCTCTCTTTTCCTTCGTTCTGGCCTGCTGTCCAAGAACGTCTGTCTGTGTGCGCCCCGGCCTCCGCGTTGTCTGGTCGCCTCGTTTCGGTCACCGCGATCCGTCCTGCAACGCCCCCCTCGGCGCTTCAGAAGCTAGCGTTAGCCGAATATGCGACCGGTGAGGAGACGGCAGGTCTACCTGCCGCAGAACGCACTATCAACAACAGCACCGAGAAGTCGACGGCACAGACGCCTCCTGCAGCTTAACGAGGCTTCGGCTTTTTCGTAGGTGCTCCATATGCGAGGTCCTACCCCGGTCCTAGTGACATGTTAATTATTTGACCAGTTACCTCAGAGATGAAAGTTCGGTTCGCGTCAATGCACAATTCTTCCGGGCTTCTCTCATTGGATCTACCTCCTTGTCATTCTTGGTTTGCGCTAAGTAAGGAAACCCTCCACCAGGGGTCCAATGGGTTCGGCTGGTGCCTGCCACCCCTCTTCTCAGCTGGGTACTAGTCACCCCTCAATATTGGCATAACAACTAAGGGAATGATAAGTCGGCAGCCTGACAAGCTCCCACCTATCAAGCCCCCCAGACCCATTCACCATGCAGTCTGTACCAACTATTCCACTCCGGCATGCATGCTTGGAAACACACTATGGGTTGCGAACGTGGCACCCCAGCCGGCTTCTTGAAGAAGCCCCGGAGTAGGAGGGATGGGGGAAAGGCTTGCCGGTGATACCGCCCAGGCGAGTAGGGCGGAGCAGCCGCTGCTCCTCGCCTGGCGCCTTGCACTAGCTGAACGTCACATCATTCTATGTCCAATCCGGCACCCGAAGTTGCAGTTTGGTCAAGCAGGCTCGGTCAGTTTCCGCGCTTCTGCGCATTCTACTCTCTTCCAGGGCGTTTGTTTCCCCTAGGGCGGCATTTCCGTCACAACGGTAAGGTATGGGGACCGAAGACGGGAAAGGAGAGGCGAGCTTAAACCGCGGGACAGAGTACTGAGGGGCTGGGCTGGGCTGGGCTGGGCTGGGCCAGAGCTAGCCATCAGGCATCAATAGTCGCAGCATCTGCTAGCCGGCAGATGTGCGAATGGATAGAGGACACGGAACACAAAGGGAAGACATGGAAGAAGAAGGAGAAAGCGAAACCAGACCGCAGAGCTAATGAGACAGACACGGCATACGAGCCGGGCGTAAAGTCTGCGTAGCGTGGAGAGGCATATTCGAGGCGTCATCGTCCAATTCAAGCTCGCTCGGGGCTATTCTCGCTGCCATTGCATTTCAACTAGCCTATCAGTGAAAGAGGTATAAGCGAGTCGGTAACAAAGTCCTAGGCATATCGATCGAGGGCCTATAAAGAGAAAAATAATAAAGAGGAGGGGGGGGGGGGAGAAGGGAAAGGGGGGGTGTTAGCGAGGCGAGCTCGTGAGAGAGATGCAGCGAACGAGCACTATAGACACATACGTGTCAAGTGTCGAAAAGGGAGACTTGTTCTCAAAGTATTGGGCGCCCCAACTTTCCCTGCTTGCCTAGGGGAGTGTAAAGAGTGTAGAGATGCAAGATTTGGCATTTTTGCGTGTTTGCGTTGCCTTCTTTTGCTAACCCAAGGGGGGAAAGTAAGGTGGTTTCGCCGTTTTGCTCAGGCCTGGGACGGAGACGGTCGAGGGACAGACGGACGGTCAATCGGGAGGAAAAACGTCCGAGTTTTGAAGACCAAAGAAGAGTTGGGGATTTGGGGGGGAGGGTTGACTGTGAATTGAGCCAGGGCTTTCACTCCATCCCCAGCCACGTTCAATTTGCGGAGTCCCAAAGGGGCCCAAAGGAGCAAGATTCTCGATCTGGCAGTACTTCAGTCATGTAAATATGTAAATTGGTTTTGTCAAGAGACAGTAAGAGTGGGTATTTCAATGCAAGGTTGAGTTGTCCTGAACTGCTGGTTGCCTCATGCAGAAGCTGCGGGTCTCTCCGGAGCTTCCAATCCGGAGGGAGAGGGACGACAGACCTAGGTAGAGACAGAGATACCTGCATGCATTAGCCGCCTTAAGAATCTGAGGAATGAGTCAAGTACTTGGGCTGAATGTGTACGTAGGTAGGTACAAGTAGGCGATTAGCGTGCGTGAACCGCCAAAAAAAGCAAGGAAACTAACAGAAAAGTCTCCGTATTGCTTAGACAGGTAGGATGCACGCACGCAGCCTTGTCGTGACAGGGGTTGACCGCTGTCTACCAGTAGGTGCGTAGTCTATCTCACAGGGCTGTCTCTATCCTGTCCATTAGCATGCAAAGTAAACATCTTTGGGGGGGTTGTGACAGACGAACTCCACGAACTCTAGATTGGCCCGAGGCTGTAGAACTGGGACCGTGGCCGTCGTACCGAGCGCGCGCACGTTTAAGGACGGGAAGAGTTGGAGCACAGGCTATGGCTTTCTCCACTTCGTTTCCATTTTTGTTCTTGTACCTCCTCTCCCTCCCGTCCCTACATCGGTACTTCTTCGCTTGAGGCTGCATACAGATAGGTACCTCAATAGATGCGACCGACCGCTTTGGAATGAGTAAGTACCTACCTTCCCGATGCGGACGACTATGCGGCATTCGCCATGCAGCCCTAGCAAAACAATGGAAGTACCCATGTAGGTACAGGTAGGTAGCGAGATAGGAAGATAGGAACAAGCAATGCCGCGAGGCTGTCGTTTTTCCAGAGGAGCCGCTTTTATCGCTGTGGTGAATAAAGGGGGAGGGCGTTGACGAGTCGGGTTACTTTAATTTCTTAGAATTGGGCTTGTATATTAAATTCTACTGGCAATCTCTACAAGACGTGTAGAGGGTAGATATATAAAAGTAAAAGTCCTGGTCCGTTGCCCGACGTACAGATTCTGTTCTAGCTGCGTATCGAAGGAGAGGGACTTTTCCGCCTTGCTGTCCCACACACACTTACGCCCTAAATTCACTCGCAGTCAGCATCATGAGTCAAATGTTTCTAAATATTTGCTTCATCTTTGGCCTGGCCTGCCCTACTCTGCCTAACCCGTACAAGTTGCCACTTGGAGGCAACACAGTATGACACGAAGCTCGAGACGGGGTCCCTGTATCTCTGTGGAGAAGCGTTCGTGGCCGAGGTGACGCTTTTGTCTTGTCTTTGCCTCTGTTCTTCGTCTGCTGCGCCTCTTTCCCGCCGACCTTTGCCCCCCGGGGGTACTCTCGCTTAAATACACCACATGTAGATAGCCTCCAGTCCGTCGTAGCCACGGCTCATTTATATCGTCGGGCATATCGGGCATGTTCTTCGTCGTGACGGAGCCGTCGTGCGTGGTCGCGAGGAAGCGTCGGGTCTTGCGAGTGAACGAATGTGGTTGAAATAAGCCGCGCCTTGCCTTTGGGTTAGTCATAAATTAAGGGTCCAAGTCGGCTTCTTTCCGTGTGGAGAGCTTACTCGACGCCGGGGAAGCGTCCGGTCCATCATTGTAGCAAATAACGGAGTAGGTTTTTCGTCCCAACAACACGGCGCTGGAATCTGGCGCTTACGCGCTGGCTCCCTTCGGCATGCCCGGCCGGAGGCCGCCAGTTAGCCTCGGGTTGCGTAATTGCAGCAAGCCAGATAGGTGTCTAGAAGGACAATGTCGGGTCCGATGGCGAGGGGTCGGGTAGCAACGACCCACGTTTAACGTACCGGATTTATGTCGGCCGATGGGAAGCTATTGGTTGGGTTAGTAAATAATGGGAGAAGAGAGCCTAAGGCAGCCCAAAGGCATTATTTGTCCCCTATCATCAGCCTTCAGTGTAAGGGAAGGCTGTGCGAAGGGGGCGGCCAGTCGCAACAGCTTCAACCACAATCGCCTCAGTTTTATTGGGGGGCGTAATATGTGCATTTTGGGCAGCAAAAAAAAATGCAAAAAACCCAAGAAAATTGCTGTTGCGCTTTGTGTCGGCTCCAGCGAAAAGGAAGAAGACTGAGGCTCGCTAATTGCTAATCAATTAGCTTAGCGCAGCATACAACACCACGTATGTATGGGATAGGCAGTATCACCTTCTTGGTCTGGAAATAGGCAGCATTTCGCAGACGCCAGCACTATTTTTTGAAGGGAGAAAAAAAAAGGAGAGAGGGGGGGGGGGGGGGGGGGGGCCAAACACTGTGTGGTTGAACAAAAGCCAAGTGGGGGGGGCCCGCGGGCCGGGGGGACCGGGGGGGGGGGCCGAAAGGAAATTGCGGGG
>JAKLNC010000563.1:0-11534 GCA_022813145.1 Barbatosphaeria neglecta
CCCGCTGGTTTTTAACCCGCATTTTCATCCTCGGGCTTCTTTTCCCCCGTGCCACGTTTAACCCCCCCCCCCCCCCCCCCCCCCCCCCCCCCTTTTCCCCCAGGCCAAACCCCCCTTCCTCCCGCGACGTACGCTTCTCTCAGGCAGCATCATCGAGTCGTCCAGCTGCACAGTGGTAGTCATCATATACGACCTGTACTGGTCGGAGAATTCGGCGTCGCGCAGGGACATGGCCCGGCTGAAGTCCTGGGCCGCGACGGCCTCGGAAACGGTCTGGGTGGCCTTCACGGCTTGCATCAGCGGCTTGCGGACGATCTTGTTCTCCGTGATGGCGATGAAGCAGGTCTCCGACTCGGGAGTGGCCTCCAGGACGGCCTTGACGGCCTCGACCCCCTGCAGAGTCGACAACATGCGGTCGTAGGCGACGGCAGTACCACCGCGCTGTACGTGCCCCAGCGTCGTGATGCGGGTGTCGATGGCCAGGCCTTTCTTGTCGGCCAGCAGCGACTTGATGATGTTGGGCGTGATCTTGTTGCCGTGGCGGTCGTGCGCGCCCTCGGCCACGATGACGATGGTCTTTCTCTTGCCCATCTTGCGGTGCTGAGCGGGGAGTCAGTACGGTGCGGGAGGCCGCACGAGGGGTTGGAGTCCGGGGAGGAGGAACGAGAGCGAGGGAGGGGAGGGGAGAACGGAGGAAGATAGGGCAGACGACGGAGAGGGGAGAGAGAGAGAGAGAGAGAGAGAGAGAGAGAGAGAGAGAGAGAGAGAGAGAGAGGAGGTGCGATAGGCGGAGGAGAGGGCGTACGGACCTTCTGCACGATGGAGCACATCTCCTGTTCCCAGTCGTCCTCCCGCGGCTTCTCGGGGATGAAGATGAAGTCGGCGCCGGTGGCGACGCCGGCCATGAGGGCCAGCCAGCCGCAGTGGCGGCCCATGACCTCGATGACGAAGGCGCGCGAGTGCGAGGAGGCCGTGGCCTCGATGTAGTCGACCATCTCGCAGATACGCGACAGGGCGGAGTAGCAGCCGATGGTGGCGTCGGTGCCGGACAGGTCGTTGTCGATCGAGCCCACCAGGCCGACGAGGTTGAGGTGCTCGTACGGCTTGACCTGGTCGCTGGTCAGCTCGCCGGTGGCCACCAGCTCCTCGAGCAGCGAGGGCCACTCAGCGCGGAACTTATCGGCCCCGGTGAGCGAGCCGTCGCCGCCACAGATGATGAGGGCGTCGATGCCGTTGACGACCATGTTGCGCGCCGCCGTCAGCCGGCCGGGGCGCTCGTAAAAGGCCATGCAGCGCGCGGTGCCGATGAGGGTGCCGCCCTCGGACAGCCAGCCGCGCACGTCGTGCCACTCCATCTTGCGGATGAGGTCGCCGCCGCGCACCAGGCCCTCGTACCCTTCGTACACGCAGTAGGGGTCGCAGTCCATGTGGAGGGCCATGCGCACGCAGGCCCGCACCACGCCGTTCATGCCCGGCGAGTCGCCGCCGGACGTCATGATCGCGATCTTCTTTCTCGGCGCCATCTTGGTCTGACTCTGCGCCTCGCTGGTCGGAGCGGCGGCGGCCGTGGCGGGGCTTCCGGGTAGGCGGAGCCGGAGTCCGACGTAGTCCAAGCCGGCGGCGGAAGACGCGGCGAGGCGGACGAGGACGAGCCGGAGGAGGCGCGAGAGCGGGTTGTGGAAGAAGACGACGCTCAGCGGCTGCAGGATTCTCTCGAGGTATTTATTCCGAGGCAGACGAGGCATGTGCGACGCGGCACAGCCTCAGCATTAGGGGGGGGGGGGGTTGAGGATGGGTAGTAGGGGATACGGATGGGTAGTAGGGAATACCGATAGGTAGTAGGGAATACCGACGGGTAGTAGGGAATACTGATGGGTAGTAGGGGATACGGATACTCCGCAGAGCAGCAGAGCCGAGGAGAGGGAAGGGTGGAATAGATGCTGGAGAACGGTGCTGGTAAGTACTAGGCCGCGAAAGGAGGGTCCGAGAGGGTCTGAGAGGGACTGAGAAAGCTGAGGGAGACTTCCAGAACCGAGTCCGCGAGCTGACCCCGGATACGAAGGCGAAGTCGGCAGTCCGTCGAGTCCGCCGGTCCAGCGGTAGGAACGGTGGTCCGGAACGATTGAAAAGTGCAGGTAACCTCGACTGGACGGACGGGCCTACGGTTTGCTTGGCTGCCCCACGAACAAAAAGCACTCGTGAAGCTCTTATCTTATCGGCAGAGAGGGGGAGCTCCGGTTGGACAGGCGGCTCCAGGACTCTTCTAGTTCTCTATAGGGAGCACGAAAATGTCTGTGCGAAGCGGCCATTTCAAAATTCACTCACTCTTCGGGCTGTCATGACATCACATATTTCGTTATCGTAAGACGAGAACTGGAAAAAGAAAAAAAAATTATGAGACAGAATGTCTAGCCGTCATGCAGGCTGCTTGCACAAAAGGGCAGAAAACCCCTCAGTGCCTACCGTTATTTCGCCGAGCGTTTAGCGCCCCTAAATGGGCGGTGGGTGGTTCGCACGTCCGACACCCATTACGGAGCACTTGTGCCCTGAATGCGACCCCACCACCCACCTACGGCCCCTGGGAGACAGCGGGCGGGTGGGCCGTCACCGGCCGCCCCAATGCTACCCTTGCATTTGCGGCACTGCTAGCGCCGCTAAGCACCAGTGCCACCTCGAGCTGCGCTCACGCCTGGTCAGCCTCGCTGCGGCTCGCCAACGAGCCGTATTTACTTCTTGATTCAGCATCCGATTCCAAGACCGGAGCGCACACCTCATGCATCTTAACCGGCATCGATACAGCATAGATCCCCAGACCGGAACGCGAACCCACGCAGCCGAGAGCCCCTGTCGCGCCCTCTCGCCCCTGTCGCGCCCTCTCGCCCCTGTCGTGCCCTCTCGCCATGGCCTCTCCGAACCCGTCGCGGGCCTTCTCCCTGCGCCCGTGGCCGGTCCCCGACAAGAAGCCCAAGAACCTCGCGGAGTTCATCGCGCGCGTCAACGTCGAGCGCGGCGGATTCCGGAACCTCACCGAGGAGGCGCTGAAGAGGGAGGTCGAGGAGGAGGAGCAGACCAAGGCTGCTGCTGCCGCTGCAGACGACAACGGTGAGGCGACGGAGGCGTCGGAGGGCGACGACGAGGCCGCTGCCGCTCCCGTGGACAGCATCCGCGCGGCCCGGGAAGAGGTCATGCGCGCCATGGAGTACGTCCTGCGCTCCGAGTTTGTGATTCCGTGACCGTCCCTGGGCTGACGAGCTGCTCCCGGCTCTCAGGATGGCGCATAACAGCGCCATGATCGGCGTCGATTTCCTGTCGCTGCTGCTCTCGAACGACTACCCGGTCCACGCCCTCGGCACGCTGTCCCCCCATCTCCGCGACGCGGCCGGCGTCGGCACGCTGAGCGCCTATCCCACCGCGGCCTCCAACCTCGCGGACGAGAACCTGGTGTCGAACAAGACGGTCGCCACGGGCTGGAAGTTCCTCGATCTCGACAACACCGCCAGCCTGGTTGCCGCCGCCGCCGCGCGCCTGCACGGCGAGATCGACCTGGAGACCAGGTACTGGGCCGAGATCCTAGACGTCAGCGACAAGCGGTGGCCCGTCTGCCGCCTCGGCAGCCAGAAGCACACTCTCGCGGTCAAGTACGGCTTCTCGGAAGCGGCCGCCCACTTTCGGGACTATATCTTCGCCCCGATGCGCCGCGCCGACGACGGGACCGTCCAGCTCGACACCAGGCACGTCGGCCCGCCCCAGCGACTGCACGTCACGATCGAGAGGCACGGCAGAGAGGTCGGCCGGTCCCGTCTCCCGAAGGCCCTGCCGGCGGATGCGCCCCTGGAAGAGCGCGTCCTCGAGGCCCGGGACACCATCTTCGCCCGGGAGCTCTGGCACGAGGTCAACCGGGAAGCCCGCTCGCTGCTCGCCTACGGCGTGCAGCTGCTCCCCTCGGCCGTGGTGCTCCCCGCCAGCGCGGACCGCAGCTTCGTGGTCAGGCTCCGGCCCCTGGAAGCAGACGAGTCCCGCGGGCCGGCGGCAGAGCCGGCCCCGGAGGATGATAGCGCCGAAGCCATGTGCTCCATATTCCGCGTGCTCCTGAGCCTCGCGCACCGGCAGAGCAAGCAGCGGCGCTGCCGCCCACCGCCGCCGAGCAGCCCGAGCCGGCCGAGCCCCTCGTTCGGGATCCTACGGCCGCTGCTCACCCACCTGGTGTACGAAGACGCGCTGGCGAGGACCATGCGGTTCCTCTCCGACCTGTCGCTCCTCCTGGACGCATCGGGCCTGCTCGCCGACCCCGTCGGCTATACCGTCGTGGAGCAGCCGGCCGTGCACAACGCGCCGGCCGCCGACCCCTCCAAGACGCCCCCCGAGAACCTCTGCGCGCACCTCCTGAACCTGCGCGAATGCATCATCGGGCTCGACATCACCCCCGACGCGCGCCTCTCCGTCCGCTCGAGGACGGTGTTCTTGCCGATCACTTCCCAGTACCAGGTCCATCTCCTGCCTGCCTATGGCGCCCAGGTCGAGCCCTCCTCCCCGATGCCGTCCGCCGTACCGACGCCCGCTGCTGCTGGCGGCACCGATTCTACTCCAGGTCTCGCTCCTAGTGCTGCCCCTGGTGCTGCCCCTGGTGCTGCCTCTGGCGCTGCCTCTAGCGCTACTCCTGGTGCTACTCCTGGTGCTACTCCTGGTGCTACTCACGGTGCCACTAACGGTGCCACTAACGGTGCCACTAACGGCGCCACCCCTGGTGCTACTAATGGTGTTCCTAACGGTGCGGCCCCTGCTCCTAGCAGCCGCGAGCCACCGACCGGCAACCCGCTTCGGTTTCTGTTCCCGCCCGCGGAGGTCTGCCACAACCTCGAGGAGGTGACCTACTATCTGCGCAACGCAGCCGCGCGCATCCTGGCCGTGCGCTGCGAGGAGCTGGCGAACCCCGGCAGCGAGAACGACGGGAACGGCGGCGGCAGCTACGGCGACGACGCGCCGAGTCTGCTCCGGCGCTTTGACGACGAGGAGCAGGACAATCGGGAGTGGCGGCTGACGTCTAATGGGCGAGCCATCTGCCACGCTTCGAGCCCCTTCTGGGAGATCCGGTTTGACATCTGCCGCGAGGGCGACAGGGATCGGTGGGACGATAAGGACGACCAAGAAGACGGGCCCATGAGCAGGGTCGCCGCGGTGCTGACGCCCGAACTGCGGCTGTTCGTGTCCTGGCCCGTCGAGCCCCTGCCCACGGCGGAGATCGTGCGACAGAGGTGGGCGTGGACGGTGGACGATATCCGACGGGGTAGTGCCGCTCAGGAGGTTATCGACATCGTCCGGAGTTGCATCAGGGGCGAGATAGGGCCCAAGTGGTGGTGATCCGTCATCACGTATCACATTACGCACTCATTTCCATACATGTACCCACCTACGTATCACAGCGTTCATACATCTATCTATCTGCCTGCTTCCCCGAGTACAGGTAAGAAGCATGGCGAGCATAGCGTAAATACTACAGCTAAGCCTGAAGCACTAGGAGCCAGCCGGTCACAGTCTGGCGTCCATCGTATGTATGGACTGACCCAGGCGCCCTCGAAGGGGCCGGTTCTCCCGACATCTGACTGTTCATCTTAGATTCGTGTGATCTGCCTTTTCCTCGTGGAAAAAAATTGACAGCATGGAAGACTGAGCTGCCTCAGCCACCAAGGGATCCCTTGGATTTGTTCAACGTACCATCCACCAACAGCAATGAGAGAACACTGGTGCCCAGCGGCCAACCACGCTACCTTGGCCAGTTGCTTCGTACCGCTTTGGGTACTCACTTTAATCCCAACCTTGGAACCTCAGGGAGCCTTCAAGTCCTTGTACCAGTAAGCACAGCCTCGTGGGTACCCAAATCTCTTTGTACCCTTAGGTCGTGCTATTACTGATACCCACCATGACTGGCATAATTGACTGCTATCGGAATCCTGCCGACGTACCAAACATCACCAGCCCCAGCTGCCAGGGGAGCACGCGCTGTTATCACCTGTTCTTCCCTTCAAAAAGTGACACCAACAAAGCACCCGGCCGGTGCACGGGGCAATCCACGAACAAAGCTGCCAGCACTTGCCCGCACCACCAACTCCATCCCTAGATCCCCCCGCCGCCGGCCTTCCCTGTCTTGTCACCTCACCTATCGCCCCGCTGTTCCTTATATCATCTTGGCAGTAGGTAGGCACCTTACCTGTATGGCACATCTCTGGCCATATCTCTGGCCGCTGCAGGGCTCCTTGAAGAGCTGCACATACCTATCTACTGTCAGTAAAGGCTGAAGCAGCAATCAGGTGCCTCCGGACCCCCAACCCTCGTGTGTCACCTCCATTTCGTGGAAGGGAAATAGGAAGGGGTACAAGGCCAGGAGCAAAGCTACCCCATGCTCCCAGTTCTGGCAAGCAACCGGAAGCCGCTTGTGCTTCGGGGTTAGCTGCAGCTTCTTTGACACAATACCAGCCAGCTAAGAGGAAAACTGCGGCCATCTTATCAGTATGCTTTGTTGAAATGGAAGACCTCCATAGCCTCCTACCAGAGTTAGCCATTAGGTAAAGTACTCATACTTTTTCATACAAGCTCTCGCTACCTTAGGTAGGTAGGTTCTCCTCTCCGCTTCATGTCGTCTTCCCCCCCCCCATCCAGCTCCAGTTCCCCCCTCTCTCCTCCTCCCCTCCTTGCCCTTCACAGCTTCTTCCCACCAGCTCTCTTAGGGACTCCCCCAAGTGCTACCGCTTATACTGCTATGGCCAATGCCCGATGCGGCAGCGGCCGTCCTTCCTGTTTACAGTTGCCCGCTTCAAAAACCGGGAGCCCATCCGGCCCTGATTGGGGGAGGCTTGGTTGCTATTACCTCTTTGGGACGTCTCAACTGCCGCGCTTTCCCTTTCCCACGGTGAGGCGTCACTCAACTACTACGCGCCTTCCGTCTCAACCTCTATCGCGGTTGCCATATCCGGTTGCCCTCTCGCGTTGCCAGACAGTCTCTGGCTTTCCATTCCATTCCGTCCGCCCACCTCTCCATCCAGTCCCTCTTCCTCTTCCTCTTCTCTCCCCTCTCTCTACTACCTTCACCCTTCACCTTTCCTCCACGCAACAGCAAACCTGCAGCTCCAGAGACGCAAACATCATCCCGGACACGCTCATTCGACCATTCCGTCGCTTTCGACAGAGCCGAGTCCGTTCCGTCTCTCCATCTTCTCTACCCCGCGGTGTTCTTGCAACCGCACACGACTCTCGTCGTCTAACTTCTGTCTTGTTCGCCATCAGTCACCATGGCCAAGAAGACTTACGGCAAGAAGAAGACCAACGGCCCGAACGACGGGTTCGTCACTCCGCCTAAGAAGATCATCAATCCCGTCCCTCACAATACCCCGGTAACGCCTCCCATCAATCCCACCACGGCCGCCACCGGACCGGCTGAGGGCAGCGACGAGCAGCCCCCGATGTCCGACTACCAGTTCATCGTCGAAGGTTGGGGTAGCCGTCAGAACTTCATGCTCGACCACGGCCTGAAGGCCGACTGCAAGATGGACAAGATTGCGATGCGCCGTCTCATCGACGGCTATCGCAAAGCCTCACACGCGGGCGTGAGCCCTTATCGCCACCCTAAGACCGAGGAGGAAGAGCGCTTGGAGGTGGAGGCAGCGGAGGCCGAACTCGAGGCCGAAGCCGCCGCCGCGGCTGCCCTCAAGGGCATCCCCCCCGCGCACAAGAGGGGTCAGAAGAAGCGTACCTCGCCTCCCACCGGTAGCCGCCCTCGCCGCAAGTGACTCGGCCCAGCCGGACAGTATGCTGTTTTGTCCCTGGATGTAAGTGTCATCGCTTCTTCCTGTCTGCCTTTCGTTGATCCCTGTCATCTGTCCTCTTTCGTCCCGTCAGTCACCCCGTCATTTATCCACGACATCCACAGGTGTACTGACCGTGGAAAAGACACAGAGGAGCCACTTCTCTCTTTTTCTCCCGGAGGGTTGCCTCTATCACAGGCATGGTTACCAGGCCAGAACGGGCCAGAACATATATTCCCCAACACATAACCCCACGCAGAGAGAGGCCAAAGCAGGTTTACGGTAAACGGGCAGAGACTGGAACGGCATGCCTGTATCCCTAGTAGCCCTAGTAGCCTGGGCGTGGGAAATTCAACGGCGGTGGGGAGGGCATTGGTGACGGGCGAGAGAAGGGTGCAGATGGAATCATGGTCGATGGTCCCCAGCTCAGCCCCTCGTGTGCATTCCTCTCCGGGATGGGTTGATTACGCTTCGGTTCTCCTTCCATAGGTACCGTCAGCGTCTTCTGCAAAGGTGCAGGGGCGGCATTGATACCCTGACACACGACAAATCGACCCCAGATTTTTTCCACTTTTCCGCCCGTGATGGCGTTATGCCATGATGCCGTTGGGCAAGTAATTGAACACCCCGAACGGCAGCGAAATGGTAGACCATTTCAGGATTCTAAGTGGTTCAAGGGACTCTGACTCTGGGTTGGGGTTGATTCAGTTCGTTGCTGGAAAGTGATCAATGTGTTTTTCTCTCGTGATACATGGAGTTGGAAAAACAGAATATCAGGAGCTGTGACTGCCATCGCAGCTGGTGATGTGAGAATAATACGACATAGAGGGGGAAATGAAGCTGATATTCGAGCCAAAAAAAAAAAGCAGAACGGAAAAAAGAAGCTTGCAAAGAGGAAGGGGTAGGTCTACCTTGGTTTATGGTGTTGAGCTGGTTTGTCAATCTAGCCCCTGAGGGGAGGTTTGCCAGGACATGATTAGTCGGCATAGGAAATCTAACCCTGGTGCCTTGAACGTACTACGTTGGGTAAGGCACCTGTTGTAGCTTAGTAGGAATACCTCGGTAAACAAGGCTGCCCGGCTGAGAATCCTGAAAGGCTACCATGGGGAGGATCTAAGCTTACTTATTTTACTTGGGCGAACCCCGTCTTTTCTTGACGGATGTGTTGGAATGGGCTCGAGAAGAAGCACAAGGCTGTAACCAGCCTGGTGGGCTGGTTGTGGGGGGGGAGGGGGTTGGTTGTGGTGGGTTTAATATCCGGCTGGATATTTCCATCCAGAAAAGGGGTTCAGTTCCTGTCACAACTTTACTTAGCTAAACAGCAGATGCCTGCACAGCTTTAGGGAAAAGGATGAGAATCATCATGTTGCCAACTCTGGTCATTTCTCTACATAGGTACCTACGTAGGTAGGGGCAAATATTATGCTTTCGCCGCAGCTGCATGCAGGCACCTTTCCCTCCGTGCGCCCATAGTATGGCGACTGGACCGGGGTAGGGACCATGAGGCCGCATACGCTCTCCTAGCTACGTACGTGCTTATACCCACAGATGGGGAGTAGTCCCCTAGAGAGGTGGTGGTGGCATGAGCTGCCTCGAGAATATAAATCAGACGAAAACAGCTTGAGGAAGGCGATTATGTTGATTAGCCTTACGGGCATCCCTACTCCTGGGGTTGTAAAAGCGAGAAGGAGAAGGAGAAGGAGGGAAAGTGAGATGTACTTGTAGTGCTGGAAGGAACAAATCAGGATGGAGATGCCGAGACAAGACACGTATCTGATTGGGACGGAAACTGGATCCGTTAAGATGTACTCGTGGTGTTCGAAGACCGTGGTCCGAGTATAGCGCCTCCGTGCAGGCAGAGGCCTACCAAAAGGGACCGACAGTAAAAACTGAGAAGAGGCAACAGGCACCAGCAGCAAACATAGTAGGCGCAACAGGTAGAGCACCCCAGGCACGGCACCCCAGGCACAGCACATACAGCTACAGCACATACAGCAGATACAGCATCTAGGTATAGCAAGTATAAAAATGTGAGGCCCAGGCCGCAGGGGCCAAAAGGAGCAGAAGAGGGGCATCAAGCAATGGCAGGCACAATAGGAGGAAGCGCAAAGGCTGAGGTCTGAACACCTGCTGCTGGTATTGTCAGTTGCCTAGGAAGACCCTAGGCTGGATCTCACTCATTGCCATCTAGGGGAAGACTAGGGAAGATGCCGTGCATGTGCAGCCATCCGTGTACGTATGTGCGACTGACTCGCTCTGCCGACTTTCCTATGTCTCATCTGGTCTTCCCCTTTCTCGTACAGCATCTATCTGCCTGGCTTACCCTCCCTCTTCTTGCAGGGTCTACAGAGTACAGCTCATGCATGTAGAAAAGGGGATACTACTCGGTCTCGAGTAGCTCCTCCCCAACAACCAATACTCGCGGAAAACAGGGCGGGGCGGATCGTGTAGTAAGCAGGTAGGTACACAGGTACGCGGCGGCGTCAGAGTTGCCAGGGGATATCCAGCAATGCGAGCTGAGAGAGGACGAGGGGCGTATGCCTGGGCTTGTTCCGGCCGTGCTACCTGCTCTGCTCGTGCTCAATCCTATACTAACAGCCGCATCTTCGCTTCACGAGGTAAGGTATCCGCGATCAGGACGTCGGGACGGGTATGGTCGCGAAAGCATCCCGTATGGGCTAGCACTCCGAAACTCTTCTCTATGCAGACGGAAGCACGAAGGGGAAACACTGGCCTAGGACAGACCCTCGTGGGGCATCCGACAGAACCCTTCATGTTCGCGATACGACGCAGCTCATAGGTGCCCGTAGGTAGCTGCCCGAAGAATGCACCTCTCCAGACCGGTATGGGGACGATGAGAGGGCAGAACAGCGGGACAGGCGGGCAGACGGACGGGTTCCCCTGTTGAGGCCGAGGACAGACACCACGGCAAGCGCGAGTAAGAACGGATACAGCCCTTCGTACACATACTTATACAACCTGGCAACGTTTTCACCACTCCGCTCTGCCCCCTCCCTCATTTCTTACTGGCTACATCCTCTCGCATGCAGCGCGTCTAGAAGCGAGGAGCGAGGGGTCATGAGACGACCTTGTCCACCCAGGACTGCTCGAGACGGCGCACCTCCTCCTTGAAGGCGCTGACCTCGCGCCAGCAGTCGAGCGGCCGCCGGTCGTTGTCGCGCAGACAGCGCACGACCTCGGACCGGGCACGCTCCAGGCCTTCGGGCAGCTCGCGCACGCGCCGCTGGTGCTCCAGCCGCGCCCTGAGAGCCTCGACCTCCTGGGCGACGGCCTGCCTGCTGGTGGGGTGCTGGGAGGACGACGGCGCCGCCGGTGCCGCCGTGATCGCCTTGGTCGGAGTGGTGGCGCTGCCGTCGCCGCGGTCCTCGCCCTCCTCGGAGGAGGGCAGGGACAGCCTGTCCTGGACCTCTCTCAGCCGGGCGGCCTCGACGTCGCGCAGCCGGCGCAGCTCCTCGGCTACGCGGGCCTGGATGTGCAGTTCGAGCGTCTGGGCGCGGGAGGCGTCGGTCTGTTTGTCCGTTGGCGGGGTGCCGCTGGTTAGCTACTCGTCCCGACTCGACGCGAGGTTACTGGGGATGCCAGTCGGCAGCGAGGTGGGTGCGGCACTATCGGAGAGTAGGCCATGTGGCTCCCATGTGGGGAGCAAGGAGTATAGTAGAGCCGATGGTGGGATAAAGAGAGGGGAGGGGTAGAGAGGAACCTGGGGGGGGGGGGGGG
>JAKLNC010000564.1:0-11532 GCA_022813145.1 Barbatosphaeria neglecta
GGCGAGGGCCGAGGCGCTCGCCCGCGCCCAAGAGGCCCACGAGGCCCGCGTCCGCGCCCGCGCCCAGAAGGCGGCGGAGCGGGCGGCCCGGCCGAAGCTGGTCGTCCCCGACTTCCTCAAGGCGCCCCGCCCCTGCCCGGTGTGCGAGACGCCGCCGGGGGCGACGCAGGTCTGCTGCAAGCTGTGCTTCCTCGGCGCCGCCCACAAGGTCCGCGAGAGACCGACGATGTACTGCTCCGCAGCGTGCATGGCGAAGGACAAGGTACGTAGCTCCCCCCGGCCGGCGTCGTCCGGACCGCCCGAGCCTCCCGGATGGGATCCTCCCGGATGGTCCAGCTCACAGACGCCCGCGACCCGCGGAACAGGCACAGCACGACAAGCGAGAGCACCCCTGCGTCTCGGGCGCGCGCTGCATCGAGAGCGACGGCGGCGATCGGGTGCCGTACTACTACGCGCACCAGCTCCACCCCTCGCGCCGGCCGCCTCAGGAGACTAAGCATCTCTTCTGCAAGGAGTGCGTGCAGGTCCTGGAGAAGGATTCCGTCTACTGCACGCAGCGCTGCGCGGCGCGCGACTTCCAGCGCCACCGCGAAGAAGTTCACCTGCCTCTGCGGCGAAGTAAGGGCATCGCCGGGGCGGACGGGAGCGAGCTTCTCTACTTCAAGGACGCTCGCCACAACGAGTACGCGGCCCGCGACATCACCAAGAACCTGCTCTCCTGCAGCGACGGCTACGATCACTACCTGGAGGACCATCCCGAGTTCGGCGCCGCCATCCGAGATATGCGGCGGGCGGCACCCCCGAGGGCCTAGGAGGCGCCTCGGGAGTGCCCACCCCGGCCGACATCTACGAGCCACGTTCGGCTCCCGCGCGTCCGGACTCCAGGGAGCGCCATCCGGCCCGCGCTCGTTCGGACGCCTCTCGATCGCCGCTACCGAGGCCCCGTCGCCCCCCCGCTCCCTCCCGGCTCGGATAGCTACCGGCCGGGCTACCAGTCCCAATCCCAATCTCGACCCCGGGCCGGATCGGACCCCCGGACGGCGAGACGACGCGATCAGCACAGCCCCGAACGTGTCCGACCCAGAGATGGTCGCGGCGTTCCCGTCTCCGGCAGGGCCCGTGACACGCACCGCGACCCGGCCCACAACATGCACCGCGACCCGGCCCACGACGTGCACCGCGACCCGGCTCGCGATATCGTCAGCGACAGGGCCCGCGAACTGGCCCGCGACACGCACCGCGACCCGGCCCACAACATGCACCGCGATCTGACCCGCGATATCGTCAGCAACAGTGCCCGGGACTCGGCCCTCAACCGTTTCCGCGACCGTTTCCGCGACAGGCCTAGCGACAAGCTTAGTGACAGGCCTCGCGACCTGGCCCGCGATATCGTCAGCAACAGGGCCCGGAACTCGGCCCACAACACGCACCGCGACTTGGCCCACGACATGCACCGCGACCTGGCCCACGACATGCACCGCGACCTGGCCCACAACATGCACCGCGACCTGGCCCACAACATGCACCGCGACCTGGCCCGCGATATCGTCAGCAACAATGCCCGAATCTCGGCCCTCAACCGTTTCCGCGACCGTTTCCGCGACAAGCCTGGCGACAAGCCTGGCGACAGACCTCGCGACAAGCCTCGTGACAAGCCTAGCGACAGGCCTAGCGACAGGCCTAGCGACAGGCCTAGCGACAGGCCTCGCGACGGGGCATACCACTCTGACGTCACCCCCTATCGCCAGCGGCCGAGTGGCGGCCCCTTCGGCGAGTCGGGTAGGGCTCCGCCGGCTAAGCGGACTTTTGACGACTTCCGGCACGAACGAGGCCACGACGCCCATCCCGGAGGTGGCCCCTCTTCGTACCTACCGACGACGCCGGCCAAGCGGAATTTCGACGACTTCCGGCACGAACGAGACCACACCCTTCTCATGGGTGGCCCTTCTTACCTACCGACGACGCCAGCTAAGCGGACTTTCGACGACTTCCGGCACGAACGGGACTACAACACCCTTCTCATGGGTGGCCCCTCTCTGAACCTGCCGAAGCGGCCGGCCAAGCGGACTTTCGACGACTTCCGGCACGATCGGGACCACACCCCCCTTCTCACGGGTGGCCCTTCTCCGCACCTGCCGATGCTCCTGCCAATGCTCCTGCCGATGCGGCCGCGACCCTCCCATCCCGATAACATCCAAACGGAGGAGATCACACTCGATTATTAGGAGGTAGGAGGGCCGCGGAAGGAAGGTGAGCGCTTCGGCGGCCTGTATCGGCAACATGTTGTTGTCTGCCATGCTACGAAAGGAGCTACGAAAGGAGCTACGACTACGGAAAGAGCTACGAAGGGAGTTATGAGGGGAGCTACGAAAAGAACTACGAAAAGAACCACGAAAAGAACTACGAAAAGAACCACGAAGAGAACCACGAAGAGAACCACGAAGAGAACCACGAAGAGAACCGCGAAGAGAACCACGAAGAGAACCACGAAAAGAACTACAAACAGAACTACGAACAGAACTACGAAAGAACCACGAAGAGAACCACGAAAAGAACTACAAACAGAATCACGAACAGAACTACGAAAGAGCTACGAAGAGAGCCACGACGAACAGGTATCCATATCTTCGCCTGGCGTACCGTATGCATTACGCGCAGCAGATCGCAGCCAGCTTCGGTCAAGTTCAGGCATCATGGGAAATTCCGGCTCCGTCGGACTTACCGGGGTTTGCGGTGATTGGACGGAGAGGGCGGGGCGGGGCGGCCCCAAGTTCCCCAAAATCGGCGGGGAATCAAGTCGCAGCCGTCCAAGCTCTGATCGAAAACGATGCACGGATCACCTCCATACATTTTCTTACTGTCGGAATACTTCCTACTTCCTCGGTTTTTGGTTCGCCGGTTGTCCTTTTCTTCCTCGCTCGGCCACCGGACGCCGTTCTTCCCCCCAAGACCTTCTCCGACCAGCATATTCCGTCATCGCTCATCGAGATGTCCGTATCAGCAGGATTGAAGGGCGATTCTGCTCGGCAAGCCCTGTCGCTGGTAAGTCCCCCCCCCCTCCTTCATTTTGCTTGCCCTTCGACTTGCTTGCCCTTCGGCTCGCTTGCCCTTCGGCTTGCTTGCCCTCCGGCTTGCTTACCCTCCGGCTTGCTTGCCCTTCAGCCTCGCCACGGAGGCGAGAAGAGAAGGAAGGGAAGCGCAGACTCGAGCTGCTGTGGGGAAGCAAGTCGCGCGTGCGCGCCCGTTACGGACCGTGCTGACGCCTCGCTTTCTGTTCATTTTAGTACAGACAGTTGCTCCGACAAGGCGGCCAGTTTTCCTCGTACAACTTCCGCGAATACGCCAAGCGCCGCACCAGAGACGCCTTCCGCGAGCACCAGGCCGAGGCGGACCCGAGACGGATACAAGAACTGGTGCAGAAGGGGCTCGGGGAGCTGCAGATGATGAAGGTACGCGCATCCCCGCCCGGATGGTCCGCGCCCCACTACGTTTTCGCGCCGCAGCGATCTGACCTCTTCGTTCGCCGTCCTGCCACTAGCGGCAATCGGTCGTCAGCCAGTTCTACCAGATGGATAAGTTAGTCGTCGAGGGCGGCCAGTCGGTACGTCGCGCCCATCCGAGCTCCGCGGAGCCGGTGAAGTCCCCATAGTCCCCGCCGCCAGGCGGCTACGAGAAGGCCGTCGCTGACCGGACTGCAGGGCAAAGATGCGGGGAGCGAGGGCCATATCGTACGGCAGAAAGATACGGGGTACGTCGGCACCGTCCGCGCTTCCCTACCGTGCTTCTTCGTCGTTCTCGCTGAGGGGCTAACGAGCATTGCGCCTTCCAGATGGGACTGAGCAGAGTCTCGACGACGGACGGATTTCCACACCGGGAGACTTTGGAACGCAGCAAGCAGTCTTTAGAGCGCGATCGGCCGTGAGGACGCGTGACATGGGGCGACGCGAGGTGACGGGAGACGAAGCCAAGGAGGTCTCCGCTCGAGGGCCGAGGACTGCCGGCCTCAGCGCGACGCATCCTACGGGGCCGGGCAGCGACGGACGCACCCATGTATGAATGTATTATAAACACACATAGACGCCACGCTTCAGACGGTGGAACAGCCGGGCCGTAGGATCCGCGGATGGGCCTATCCGCTCCGTGGATATGCGCCAGACGGCGGACGGAGTCCTGGACGTAAGTCCTCCGGAGAGGAAGGCTTTCTCCGGGAATCCGTGCTGCGTGCGCGGCTGTGTTGCGGCCGTACGATCATATAGCGATAAATGAGCAACTCCAGTCTCTTACTCACCACGCCCTGCTATCCCTTCCGTTCTGCTTTGCCTACGCGAGTGGCGACGTCCCGTTATGTCGATGGGAGGAGCTCGGACCAGCGCTCCCAGACAGCTCGAGGGCAGCAAGTCAGCTCGGCCTAGATGTCGACGAGTGGGAACAGCCGAAGGCGGAGCACCAGCTGGCTGAACGCAGGGTTGTTGCAGGCCTCCTCCTCTGCACGGAAACGTTGGAGCTTGAGCGATACGGCCAAACTGCAGCAAGATGCAGTGTACTTTCTGCCTCCGCAACAGCGATTCCTACCACTTTAGCTTCACATACAAGACGAGAAACCAAGTCGAGGTGCATTTGCACACGCTTCGGGACAGACAGCTAGGAAACGTAGGCCCGGGCTGGAAAGCTCGTCTGCCCAGAGCAGAGGAGCCACCGTAGCGTTTGGCAGGGCGCCTCTGCCGGGCGGGGCAGACACTCTCCCGCCATCAGCTGGTCGGAGGCCTTGCACACGACGGCGAAGGACGTCATCGTCGTCATAATGTGCACGCCCGTGGCTGTAGTAATACAGTTGTGGCCGTAACTGCTAAGTGATAATACAGGCTTTGCCGATGCCTAACCGAAGATGCGGGATTCGGGCCCGGCGGGTTCGATAACGAAGCAGCTAAATTGCCCCCTAAATCATCTCATTTCTGCATCTTCCGCGCATCCCATTTCCTGTCTTGCAGCTGCCGCCTTATGAGGAAGAATTCGCATGACTCCGGGGAGAGCTCCGAGAGGCGCAGCTGCAGCGTAAGGAGGAGTGATTACGACGCGAAGCACTTGTGATAGACGAGTGGCGCTAGCACGAGAAGGAACGACGCCGACGCGACGGAGCTGAAGCGTTGCGCAAGCCGAGCACCCTTTCTCCCTCACCTTTGGCGGCTCGTCTTCTGGAGTGATCATGATGGCCCGGGGGGGGGGGCGGGGGGGCAGCGTTTTTCTAGCTATCAGGTAGTGATTCGTTCGCGACTGAGGAGCATGAAGGACAGACGGCCGGGTTGGACACACTATAATGTCATTTACCGCTAATGGCGTTACAGTTGTTGCGAGACTGGCATGTGCTGTGTCCCGGCCTCTTCAGCTGATGAAAACGTGAAACTTAGCCTAAGCGTGCCAGCCAGCACCAATGAACATGAACCTCTTCTCCTCCAGCTTTGTCTTCCTCTTCCTTGTTTCCTTCATAGTTGAATTGACGGTTCTTCTGCTCTTCTAGTCGCCGTTCTAATGCTAGGCCGACCTGGCCTAGCTAGGTGCATGCGGCTCGTGATTCTTGCAGTAGGAAGCAGGAACACATAAGCAAGGAGCTAACGCGCCTTGATTTCCAAGATTCAAATCCTAGAATGTATCGCAAATCCTTCTGTAGGCGTGAGAGGTGCACTGATATAAGAAGTATAGCCATAGGTATAGGTACGGCTGTAATATAGGGTAAAAGATGCGGCGACGTAGGTACCGTGAGGCCTCATGCTTTGCCTACCAAGGAAGCCTGTCCGCTAGCTAATTCTAGTCAGGGGAGAAAGACGACCCCGGCCTAAAATAGTCCGTAGCTATGAATTAACCCCGACGTGCCGGATTTGGAGCCTGAGAGACTTAGAACACTGGCCCCCCCCTTACCTCTGCGCCTTCTTAACGACCCCTGGCTCCCGTGATCCGGGCTTCCGGTCGGCAGAAAAGTGGCGATATTCGGTGCAACGAGCAGACGCATGAGTGTGGTTCTGGTCCTCGGGAACCAACTTTCTGGAGTGCAAAGCTACCTATACTGAGCAATACTCCGGCTTACAAACGCGCGGCTATCGTGTTAGCATTTCTCATGTCCACTCCTATCGCTGTGGCTTGCCATTGCAAAGGCAGAGCGAGACGATCGGCTGCGGCATTACGGGTTGCGGCTCCGGCCCGAAAGACTCGCCGTCTACTAGGCTTTGCCTTCAGCGTGCAAGGGCGGGGTTGCATCAGCTTGGCGCGCTCGAAGTCGATAAGCATAACCCGACCGGTCTCGCCGTTCCACAGCACATTCGGCGGCCGAACATCGCAGTGCGCTACGTCCAGGGCGTGAAGATCTCGCACCGACCGGAGGAGCTCTCTTCCGAGCTCCCGACGGACCTCTTCCGGAGGCTCGCTGCCCGGCGCCGCTGCTATGACCGTGTCCAGGGCATCCCCGGCCCAAGACAAAAGGAGCAGGTGGACGATGTAAACGTGGAAGTCGTAGTAGTAAATCCGGTCGAGGTCGCGGTGAAGGTGGATAGACCCCAGGTAGACGGGCACGCATATGCCCTGCAAGGGCTGCAGCCTTCGATAAACCGCCGCTTCGTTCTCGAGATGTGGCACGTAAGGGGCGGCCGTGCCTTTGGCCACGAAGGTGTAGCCGCACTCCAGCAGGGTAACCTGGAATACAACTCCGGTTGCGCCTTCTTTGTGGAGCTGAATGATGCCGTCGTCCAACGTGCGCGCCAGCTGCTTGCGGAGGAGATGCAGCCAGGTACCGTGGTTTATGGGGTGACGCTGGGCGTTCTGGCTCTTGCTTTGGTTTTGGCCTTTGTATTTCTGGTGCAGCGATACGTTTGGGCATTGCTCGTCAAGCGTCGTTCCTCGTACCAACCCGAGCAGGCACTTTTGCGTGCAATACTGCCGCCTAGCGCTGCCGCCGCCGTTACCGCCACCACCGCTTCCGGCACGGCCTTTGTGCGACGGGTCTTGAGTTGAGCCCCCTTGCGAGTTGCTGCTGCCGCTCTTCCCGCCTCTGCGGCCATCGTGGCCCCGTCGCGCGGTCGGCGAGTCGGGCAGCCCGGACTCCGAGCTTGAGGAGTCCGGAGACGTACCTCTAGCCGGCCCAGGGCCTCGGTAGGGCGGGCCAGTTTCGGGGGCTGCGCGGGTGCGGGGGCGGAGGCGGTGGCGGATAGGCGACCGGTTAACGCCAATGTACGCGTTGGCATGGAACCCGCGAGACCCCGGCGACGGTAGTGGAAGCCTTCTCTTCTTCTTTTTCCCCCCTTCCGAGGCTTCGTCAAGGGACTGCAGCATATATTCAAAGTCCATCGCCCACTTCTGTAAGCCGTTCTTGATAGCCCTGTAGCGCTCGTCCTGCGTGTGGACGGTCGAGCGTAGGGAGAGCAGAACAAAGGCAAGGACCTGACTGACAGCGCTGCAGTGGTAAGCTTCGTCGCCGCCGGCCACGCGCGCTGCAACTTCCGCCCCCGGTTCAGCCAGATGGAAGTGCAGCGTGGTCGGGTCGTCCCAGTCAATCTTCAGAAAGACAATCGCCTCTCCCGTAGTGATATAGCCATATTCCAACCCCCCCTCGATCATGTAGTGGAAGGTTTGAGTGAGGGCAGCGGCTACCAGCCTGTCAGCATGGTACTCAAACAGGGAGGCCTGGTCCTCGGCGGTGGGTTTGGTGGTCCTGTGGATTACGTCCTTGTAGATGTCCATGGGCCGGAGCCCTGCGCGCAGGTGTGGTGGGGTGAGCTTGTGCGGCGCTTTGTACTCGACAATGAAGATGCCTTGCCTGCTGGCATTCCGGGGGGGCAGAGTGGCGTCTGAATCGCCGGAGGCCGCTCGGTAGACGCAAATCTGGTCCGGGCGGAGTTGAAGAGGGTCCGGCTTTGGCGAGTAGGAGGAGGCAGGCAAGGCCCGGATAGGCTGGGAAGGTTCTGCCGCGCTCGGGGGTAACGACGCCTGACGTCCTGCAGGCCCTTCTTTCTTTTGGCGAAGTCGCTCGCTCGCACGCCGCTCTCCGCCCCCAGGGGGGGGGTTGGCGTCGTATGAGGCCCGCTGTCGCTTGCCAGAGAACGCGGACCTCGTGCTATCCGCTGGGGAATCGGGGGCGTGTGGCTCCTGGAGGTTGCTACCGTGGTTCTCAAACTGAATGCCGACGCCTAGATGAAGGCGGCGGCGGGCCTCGTGGTCCTGGCAGAGGATATCAACAATGACGGCCACCGGGTTCTCGACCACATTGTGCTGGAAATATTCGAGGTCCTTTTCGCTGGTGATCCTCCTCATAGAGATGCGATTGCCCATGCCATCTAGGAAGACAAGGCTTTCAAAGGCACGCTCATCGCCTGGATAGACGGAATACAGGTCGCTGAGGAGCGACACCTGCTGCTCGAGGAAGCCGGACCAGATCTGTGTGCGGGCGGGGACTACCTTGCCGTTCGGCTTGGTCATCGCGCCCTTTGTAGTAAGAGCCTTGTCTGTCTCGACGGCCAGGCGGGTGAAGAGGGAATCGTGGCATGCCTTAATGTACTCTCCTAGCGTGGTCTTGCCCATCATCCGGTCATTTTCCTCTAGGAGCTGGTCTTTTGCCTCTAGGAGCTGGTCTTTTGCCTTTAGGAGCTGCTGCGCGTCCCGCAAGAGTTTCTCAAGCTCTGCGTAACTTGGCTTGGCTGCCATTGCGTCGCGGGCTTTGTCGCCCTGTGCTTCGTGTGTTCAGTCAAGTAAAGAGTAGCGCTGGGGTTGCCAGATGAAAGGGCGAAGGTGGGAGCGAAAGCGGTTTGCAAAAGGAGAAGATGTTTTGCGATCACAATCTTGTCGTTTTAGCTGTTGACGCGTAGAGTGGGGCAGCTTGGTCAAACAGCCACGGGTGCCGGCGTTCGCCACTCCTCAAATTGAGCCTTATGCCTTTTCGGCAAGTGGGGCTTAAAGCAATAACCATATCTTGAATCTTTTACGCGCAATGCAATGGGAACACCATTGGCCTGACGTTCACCAACGTAGTACATGCCAGAGCGCACGTGGATGACGACGATTACACGGGTTCAGACCACAGGACGCTGATGGTGGTGAGGCTTGGCCGAAGCCCCCTGCCGAGCCCCCTGCCGCCCCCTGGGCGCTGGTACCTCCCGGAGGACGCCGAGGCGCCTTCTTGCAGGCGGCGAGACGCGCGATGCCCCTGGTCCCGACCTGGGCGCCGAACACAAGGGAGCTGGGCTGATGGGCGACGAAGCTGGTCCACGCCCTCCAGGCTGCCCTAGAGAGCACGGGGAGGAGGGCCCATGATGCGGTCCAGCCCGCATCATGATGGGACTCCCGCTGCAGCGAAGCCAAGAGGGAGCTGAGAGCGAACTCCGCGGCCGAGACGCGCCGGGACTTCGAACGCGCCACCAAGAGGGCCAAGACCAGAGACGCGGGAGCTACCTACGTAGTTAAGCATAGTAGTCATATGTATTAATGCATATTAAAACATAAACGCATATAAACGCATATAAATGCATGTAATATTCATATATACATATAATATGCATTTATAAATATTATAATGCATATCATGTGCATATATGAATATTACAATTCAAGTTATATGCATATATGAACATTACAATTCAAGTTATATGCATATACGAATATTATAATACATGGTATATGCATATATGAATTTATATGCGTTCATATGCGTTTATTCATGTTACTAAGAAACCAGGCCGGACGGCCCGGATAGGGAGGTAGATCGCTCCTGCCTCACTGGGGATTCACGCTGGGATCTGTGCTGGGATTTCAATTGCGCATGGGATTCCCTTCAATCAATATCCTCTCTACTGCCGCGCTATCATCGTCGCGAAAAGAAGGGCATCCCCATTCTCTTTGCGCTTTTTCTTCACATCCTCTTTTTGCCCTCTTATTGTTGTGCCTCATCCGGCTCACTGCTCCTCCTAGACTTTGGCTCGCGCCTTCTGATCGGAGCCTGGGTGCCTGGGTGCCTCGTCTTGTTGTGGTTTCGAGCGCGTCTCCAGCCACCCAGACCCCGGTCTGGACTGTCGGCTTTCGGAGCACACTGCCTGTGCTTCTGAGGAGGGTCTGATAATAGCACGCAGCAGTCGTCCGCTATCCACCCGTCTCTCGCTGCTTGTTTGCCAATCGAGATTCGTCCGTCGAGCTTTGGCCGTTTCGCTATCCAGACACGATGGCTCCTTCGGTGAGTAGTACCCACCCCACGGCGCCACAGGGCGCCTGTTGTCCTCGCATCGTTGCGGCGTCGCATCGTTGCGGCGTCGCATCATTGCGAAGAGGCCCTCTCCCAGACAAGAAAGATCCTTCTTCGTTCCGAGGCCGGAGTAGCGTACCTCGAATTCCTGTGACCGGGCTGACCACCGCGGCTCCCTCCTCTCTCGCCGATGCAGTATCGCTCGAACCCGCGCGCCGGGCGCAGCAACCGTAACAACTATCCGGAGCACGATGATTTCGAAGGTACGTTGCTTCCTCTGGGTCCTCCCGCGGCGGGCGATCGCATGGGCGACCGCATGGGCGACCGCATTGGCGACCGGCACTGACCCCGACGCGCTCACGCACTGCAGGACTGCCCGTGCGGCAATGGCGCCGCGGCTTTGTCAACATCGAGCCGCCGCCGCCGCCCGACCCGAACCAGTTCAACAACCGCTGGTCGCGCGAGCTGCCCCACGGCATGCCGAAGGACTGGCAGCTGCTGCCGGCGTACAACCAGGAGCTGCTGCGCGCGGCGCGATCCGGCGCTCTATACAAGCTGAAGGAGCACGGCCCGGAACGCCCCTTCGCCACCGCGTCGGGCAGGGCGGCGGCCCGGGGGAGCGCCGCCGCCGGCAAGACCGCCGGCAAGCCGGAGAAGACGGAGAAGACGGAGAAGACGGAGAAGACGGGCACGGAGCCAGACACGCGGACCCGGTGGGAGAAGGAGCGGGACAAGGAGAGGGCGCGCGTCGCCGGCGTGCTGAAGGAGAGGGAGAGGGAGAAAGAGCGGCAGAGGGAGAGGGAGCGGGAGCGGGAGCGGCAGAGGGAGCGGGAGCGGGAGCTGGAGCGGAACAAGGCGCTGGGCGAGGACGGCCAGGACAGGAGCAAGGAGAAGGCCAAGGCCAAGGGCAAGAACAAGCGGCCGGCGCCCGACGGGATCGTGGTCAAGATGTGGCAGCCGCTGCCGCGCCACGTGGAGGATCCCACCGTCTCCCACCTGGCCAAGCGCCGCAAGAACACCATCAAGCTGCCCACCCGGGCCGAGGTGCTGCAGGCCGCCAGCATCACCGTGACCAGGGCCACGGTGCGGCGCGTCGACGCCGCGGGCAACCCCTACGAGCAGACCATCACCCTCGAGGAGGGCGAGCCGATGGTCGAGGGCGAGATCATCTCCACCAGCGTCATCCAGATCGCCCGCGCCGTAGAGACGCCGCCGCCGCCGCCGCCGCCGCCGCCGCCGCCCGCGGCTCCGGCCCGGAGGAAGCCTCCGCCGCCCCGACGTAAATCCAAGGGCGTGGGCCGCCGGAAGAAGAAGCCGTC
>JAKLNC010000565.1:0-11444 GCA_022813145.1 Barbatosphaeria neglecta
TGTGTGTGTGTGTGTGTGTGTGTGTGTGTGTGTGTGTGTGTGTGTGTGTGTGTGTGTGTGTGTGTGTGTGTGTGTGTTTGTGTGTGTGTGTTTGTGTGTGTGTGTGTGAGAAAGAGAGAGAGAGAGATATGAGGAAACCGGACGATAGAGACGGGAGAGGCGAGGAATGGGTGGGGGGAAAGCAAGGGCCGGCAAGAGATCGGGGGCACAGAGCAGAAAAGACGTGCGAGCTACCTGCCGTGCTGCCTTCTCTCAAGCTTCTTTGGGTACCTACACCCTCCTCCTACCTGCTAGGTAGGTACCTACCTACAGTGCTTGGTATCCCGCCCCTGAGCGATGGCATGGGAACAGACGACGTATCCGTGTTCCACAAGCCCGCGCGTGCCGGACGGCGAGAATAGCGGCATCTTGTTGGGCAGCAATGCTCCCGGACTACCCTGGTCCCCGCAGCAGCAGCAGGGCAAATTTTCCTTCTCAGCGTCCGGGGCGGGGCGGGGGGACAGGCGTAGTATGCATTCGCCAGCGGGCCTGGTTGTTTCTCGTTGCCTGCCGCATTGCTCGACAACAACGGACTGGAGAGAGGCGTCCGGTAGGTCGGAGCCCGGCCGGCAGGTCGCGCAGGTATGACTCTTACGAGCAGGGACGGGAGAGCCAGAGCGAGCTGCACCCGCCGGGGCAGACGGGGAAGAGAGAGAGAAAAAAAAGCAGAAAGCATGAGTTGTCAGTTACAGAATTGCGTCGTTGTGCGGCGGGCCCCCAGCTACACCGACAAGGCTGCACTGACGCTGGGCTGTACGTCGGCGCACGAGAGCGGGGAAAGGGACAGGAGTCGCCCGCTGAATGGGCCGGCAGGGGGGGAGCAAAAATAGGACGGCCTGTGGCAGCCCAATGAGCGACATGGAGATTCCGTCTGCAGGGAAGGGAGGAATGGAACGGGGATGGAAAGAAGGCCTGCATACAGTCGAAGGTTGTGGAGCATGACGGAAGAAAATCGCTAGCCTGCAGCAATCTCTGTTGACGCTGTTTCGCGCCCACAAACGAGCCCACAAACCAGCGATCGCGGCGAGATTGTCGACAGGACGGAGCACGTCGTGTGCCCGAGGACGGCCGCGAGGAATGGGAAAGGGAAAAAGGTGGGAGGACGGGGAGGGTGGTGGCCAATCCATGGATGGGCTAGCGGTGAGTGGACAGTGGGGAACCTGGGAGTTTCCCGCCGTCCACTGTCCACTGACGCTGGCGGGCAGCATCCATTGTTGTGCGTGGAGGTACAAGAGACAATTAATTACTGATATTGACGATAGGAAACGAACACGAGAAAACGGAAAGCCCGACAGGAGTTGGGACGGCTGTCTACATACACTTTTCTCCGCTATACAGTGCTGGGCTCTCCGGAGTGTACCTCCATACGTACATAGGTAGGTAGCTGTGCCCAGGTCGTGTACTTACCAGGGTACGTACATTATCTAGGTCGTGTACTTACCTGGGTAGGCACCTGTACCTGGCCATATACTTACCTGGGTAGGCACCTGTACCTAGGCCATGTACTTACCTGGGTAGGCACCTTACGTAGGTAGGTAGCTGCTTGACCCGATTGCTACGGTGCAGAACATGGAAGCACAGAATATGCTCCATCCCCAGCGTAGGCCCGTGGACGGCGGAGGGAGAGAAAGGACCGCCCGTCGGTTAGGGCAGCCGTGCGAGATCAATGACGGGCGGCGCATGGCCCCGCCGTGACCGCTCCAGCACCCCTGCACGCCCTGGTTTGGCGGTCAGCCACCGTGGAGGGGCTCCCACCCGGGGGTGCGGGAGGACCCTGTAGCGTCATCGCAGCTCAGTTCTGCGTTCTGCTTGCTGCGCGCTTATCGATAACACAAACGCGTCCCTCCTTGGTTTGTCCGCCCAACAACCGTCCGTCCATCCACCGAGGCCGGAAAGGTTGTATTCGTCGTCTCGAGACAAACACCTTTCCCTTCCCATGCAGGCAGCGTGACTGCCGGCCGCCGTTGCGCCATTCCCGTCTGGAACGAGCCCGACACGTCTCGCGTCAGTTGCCGAACGGCTCCATCGTCAACTGCCGAGCTCCAGCCGCCAGCTTCGGTCGCTGTCCACTGTTAACTGCCCCCCCCCGCGCACTACCCACTGCTTGCGCCGCTTCCCCTCGGTGCGACGTGCGCACTTAGGACGACGCACGAACGCCCAACACCGCCTGAGCTCCGTTCGACACCACCATACCCAGAGAGCCACGTTCGGCTCAGCTAGTCGGCCGGCCGGTCAGCCGGCCACTCAGCCCGTCAGTTGGCCAACCAGTCAGCCCATTATCCAGCCAGCCGGCCAACCGGCTTCCCAGCCAGAGAAACAACCATGTCGCTCCTCTCGGCGCACCTGGAGCAGATCTCCCTATCGTGCCAGGGCATCGATAGCCTCCCGTGCGTCCTCGAGCTCTCTCTCCGCAGTTTCCCCGCCCCCACACCCAAACACACACACGCACACGCACACACACACACACACATACACACACACACACACACACACACGCGACCACCTCCCTGATCTCGTCAGCTAACCTGCCGTGCCTACCCTATGGCCACGGCCGCTGCCCAGCTTCCCCCCGCCCAAGATCTTCACCAATGCGCTCCTGTCCAACCACGATATCACAAGCCTAATCCGCGATACCGAGGCACACGAGCGCGCCCTCTTCTCCGTGCCGCCCCCGCCGCCCCAGCAGACGCCTGCCTCCTCGGCTCGCCTCCATGCGACGAGCCCAGACCCCGCCGCTATCGGCGGCAACGGTAGCGGCTCCTCCTCCTCGCGACGACAGACGGTGTTCAATGTGGCCGGCGGCGAGGTGACGACAGGCCCGCCAGCGCGGGGTGGCGCGGGGCCGCGGCGGCACACGGCAGTGGCGGCCGTGTTGGGCGGCGATCTGCACGCACAGATCACGCGGGGCACGGGGGCCATTGGTGGCGGCGCACCCACCTCGAGAGGGGGCGACGTCGACGTGGAGGTGCTCCTGCGGGGCGCCGAGAAGCTGTGCTCCGTCTACGCGCTGCCCGGGGCCCTCGAGCGTATCGCCGCGCTGCGCCAGCGGCACGGGCAGCAGAGCAACACGCTGGCGTATTACGACGCCAAGGTCGCCGAGCAGGCGCAGCGGCTGGAGGACATGAACCGCGACTGGATGGACGGGACCGGCGACGACGAGGTTGCGGCCGCGGGCGAGGACGACGAGGGGACCACCACGGCCCTCGGCTTCGCGGAGGACGACCTCCGGCGGGAGGAAGAGGAGGTGCGCGAGCTGGAGCGGAAGAAGAGGGAGCTCCAGGCGACGTTGCGGGCCATAGAGAAGGATCTCGGAGGGCTGCTCAACATGTCATGACCGGCCGGCCGCGTAAGTGCAGCAGGTAGTTTTCCGTCGGAAATCCAACGCTCGTCTTCTTCGCTGTCCTACACTCTCGTAACTCCAGCCTACTTTGCTTTCCCTCCCTGCTTACTTCTCTCCTGCCTCTGCCGCCTCCTTGGCGCGCGCAAACTCCTCCAAAAAGGTCTGCACCTCCTGCGCGCCGCCGACCTCGAAGCGGTCGTTGATGATAAAGTGCGGCACCCCCTGGATGCCCGCCGCGTACGCCTGTTCGACCTCGCGATCCACCG
This sequence comes from Barbatosphaeria neglecta, assembly GCA_022813145.1. Classification (NCBI taxonomy): domain Eukaryota; kingdom Fungi; phylum Ascomycota; class Sordariomycetes; order Barbatosphaeriales; family Barbatosphaeriaceae; genus Barbatosphaeria; species Barbatosphaeria neglecta. The sequence goes on from JAKLNC010000565.1 coordinate 3,646, forward strand.
CCTCCCCCCCCGCGCCGGACTCGAGCCAGCCCCGGGCCACGCCGGCGTCGAGGCCCGCCCGCGCCGCGGCGGCGACCAGCATGTCGTGCGAGGTGACGTCGCCGCCCTCCTCGAAGTACGCGCGGAAGAGGCTCTCCACCACGCGGTCCTGCCGCGCCCGCCCCTCCTCATTCTCCACCTCGCCGTCCCCCGACCCGTCCTGGCCACCGCTCGTCAGCGCCATGTGCAGCAGCCGGTGCGCGTCGCGCGTGTTGCCCATCTTGCCCTCGTACGAGAAGCAGATGCCGTCGCCGGCGCCGAGGCGGCGCAGACGCGCGTGCATCGCCTCCAGGCGGTCCGCGCCGAAGCGCTGCGCCATGCGCTCCTTGACGGGGATGCCCGGCCCGGACGCCGGCAGGGTCGGGTCCAGGTAGAAAGGGTGCCACGTCACGTGAAAGGTGTCGGCGCTGCCGCCGGCGACGACCTTTTTGTATAGCTCGATGGACTTTTCGAGGCGCCTCTTGCCTACAAAGCACTTTTCGGGGAGGGCGATGGTCAGCCTGGGGTGATGTCTCTGCCACGTACTTACTTGTACCCAGGCAGGTATTGCGCGTGGGGAAATGTGCATTATACCACTTACAAAAGGGCAGATTACATCGGAGATGACGCGAATGTTGAAGGTCGTCATGATGGGCGGTATATAGTAAGTACCGTGCCGTGGTGGGTTATGGGTAATGAATGGGTCAAGCGATGAAGGACGCACGGAATTATTACTGGACCGAGTGAAAGTGGAGGGAGGCTGTACTTTATTGCTTTCGAGCAAACCGGAAGCGAGAGCCTCGCCGTCTCCCGTGCGTGTTATATAAAGCCGATCTGCATTGCCGTTGGTGGCCTGCAGCTCGACAGAAACGGCGACTGTTAAAGCGCAACGCTGCTTACCAATCGCCAGGTAGGGATAATAGGGGGAACGTGTGTTAAGTCGGCTTTATTTCCTCCGGGGTCGACCCGATGAGATGGGCAAGTACTTCGTGCATACAGAACAGTTTTCTACGTGCAGAAGTACATACTGACCATGGGTACGGGGTATTGGTCCGTACAAATCTGCGCAACACATAAAAAAAAAAACACAGCCCAGGCAGGTAAGTTCCTACGGTGAACTCCGCCGCTTCCGGGCGCCCGACAAATTTGGCCTCGCAACTCCGGGGGCTTCCTGGTCCGGTCGGCAAATCCTCCGCCGCTTGCGCCGGACCTGGGGATGCGCCCCGCTATACCCACATCCCCCTCGCGTGGTATTCGTAACGCCCGTCGGACGAAGATCCGACGCGCTCCATTTGTCACATGTAGTCTGGCAAGGAGCGCGACGTGACCCTCCTTTCTCTTCTCACGGTATTACCTAGGAGGAATTAGCGGACTGGCTTCTATGACCACCGCGGACGGGAATGCAAGACATACATACCGCAGTTGTCTCTCGTCGGCACGGGCGTCCCTTCGACGAGGGCGGGGCGAAGCCGGTGGGGCCAGATGGTGTTCTTGCCCCCGGGCGCTACACGGCATCGAAATACCAACCCGACGTGGAATCGCTGGGCCTAGAGACGAATTCTCTAAACTCGTCCCTCTGGCGCTCTTCCTCTCGTCTCGGGCCGTACCAGTCGCTCTCCAGGTGCCAATGGGAGCCGGTCATGGCGAGCTCCTCACGCGACCGGCTCCGGCGAGACCCGGGGGGAGAAAGCGAAGGACGGCCATGCTCTTGGGTCGACCTTGGGGAGGCGAAAAACGAGAGACGGTCGTTCTCTTGGGCCCGCCTCGTCACGCGCCCGCTGCCGTACTGGACGCTCTGGTCCCATCTCTCGAGGAAGAAGTAGGGGCTTCGTAGGTAAGAGCGGAGCTCGTGGAGGAACAGGCGCGCGTTGGACCGGCCGAGGGCCTCCTGCAGCATCTCCTCGGCCTGGCCCTGGCTCCCCTGGATGTCGACGCTCTTGAGGATGCTGATGATCCTCTCGAGCAGGTACTCGGGATATGCGACGAACCGGAACACCTGGAGCTCGCGCCGAATCCACTTCCTGGCGCGAGACACGAGCTCGGGGTCGCGTTGGAAGGTCTCGGGCGAGAGCTCCTGGTAGCCCGAGTGCCGATTCGATCCGACGTGCCGAGAGTACAGCTGATGGCGGTAGACGTAGCACCGGCGCCGGAGGGCCTCCTCCCGCGCGCTCTCCCGCCGGGCGTCGTCGACCATCGATTCGTCCGGTGGGTATCGGAAGGATGGCATACTCGGGCGCGACGGAGGGCTCACGGTCGACATCCACGTCCGGTAGGAACCAGGACGTCTGGGGAGATAGAACCGGTTGAGCGTGGGAAGCGACTGCTGCAGATCCCAGCCGGGTCCCTGGTAGACGGTTGGCCTGCCCGTCTCGCCGCCCTGCAGCTGGTCGGCGACGCTGAACATCTTCCACCCCGTCGCGTCCGCGCTGAACTTGTAACGGATCTCGTCGACTGCGGATTTGCATAGCGGGCACGTCGGCCGCACCTTGAGCCAGTCGAGCAGGCAGTGGAAGTCGAAGTCGCGGTGACCGCATGGCTGGGCGGCGCAGGGCGCCGTCACATTCTCGAGACAGATCACACAGGAGTGTCTCTCCTCGTCCGAGCCGCCGGTGCCCGAATCGCCGGTGCCCGAATTGTCGGTACCCACATCGCCAGCGCCCGCATCGCCGGCATGCGCATCGCCGGCATCACCGGCGCCCGCATCGTGGACGCCTGGGGCGGGAATGGGGCCCCATACAGCCTCCAGCCTCCCAAGCCGTCTGACCTGGGCCTGGACCTGGGCCTGGACGTCCCGGAGAGCATCCTCCCGGGATTCCATTTTTGAAAAGTGAGGAGGAGGATGACAAACTCGAGGTTATCGCCAAAGGTCGATGAGGGGAAATTGGAGAGGCCAAAGTCTTGGCGCTCCGATAGTCAAGGTGGAGGCGGGTGGAGGTGAGTGGAGGTGCTGTCAATCGTTACCACGACTGACAGCCAGAGAGAGATATGCGAGTATATCCGAGAAATAAAATTAACGGAAAGGGATAGCTGGCCTAGGTGGTGAGAGACCTCGCGCACTCTCGCCAAAGAAGATAAAGTTGAAGGCCGGGGGATATTGCTGTTGAAGACCTGAGGTATCGTGGGTGCCTGGATAGCAGGCAAGGTACATCAGGCATGTGGGGGAAGTCAGGTACTTGGTTGGAAGGTGGGACGATCGAACAAGCCCATTGAAGTGGACTTGTGTGCTGTCGGCTTAAAGTGGGGTTTACTGTGCACTGGGTGGATGCTGCTGTGGGGACTGGAGACTTGAATTGCCCGAGCTTCAAGTTTCATTGAATAGCTGATGGTGGGGCGCGAATTATGTGGGGCGGTGGAGGCTGGTTGACGCGCCTGGTTTCGCGTCGAGCGCGTCTCTTCATAAAAGTGCCCATCCTTCCTTCCATTCTTTCCCCCTCCGCACTATAACTTCGGCAGGGGCCCAACAACGACTGAGCGACTTTGCGCCCGACTCACAACACAGGGGACGTTCTATCTCGCGACAGGCACCAAGATGGAGCTCGAGGAGAAGACTAGATACGAAGCCGAGTCGCAGGAGTTGAGGCTGCAGCTCAAGACATGGGAGAGCAGATGGGCCAGGAGCAATCACGGCAAGAAGCCCGGGCGCGAAGACATCAAGCAGAATCCAGAAATCGGTATCTATCAACGGCCACATCCATCGTATGCGCAGATCTCTGCCGCTGCGTTATACCGGCTAACCCTCCTTCCTCTTCTCTCTCCTTGCAGCCCAGAAGTACAGGCTGTACAGCAAGATCCGCGACGTATTGGCAGGCAGGCGGCCGGCGCCGAGCAAGGGGAGCGAACCGACCGTCGAGACGAGCGAGCCGAACGCCAAGAAGCGGAAACCGGCCGAGGCCACCACCGCGGCTCTGGAGACGCCTTCCAAGCGCGCGCGCACGACGCAGACGCCATCCGAGGCCCCGCCCTCCGCGGAGGACGCGGCAGTTACTCCGTCCATCTCGCGGAAGCTGTTCAGCCCCGCAGTGCCGACCTCCATCGGGCCGACGCCGCAGAGAGACGGGCGCGTGCTGGGCCTCTTCGATATCCTAGTCGAAGATGATGCCACGCCGTCCAGGCCGGCGGGAGAAGAGAAGGCGGGCGCGGCGGGCGCAGCGGGCGCGGCCGCCAAGAACGTTCTCGCGACCCCCAGCAAGCAGACGGGAGCTCTCACCGGTGTGGACGACGCGCCGAGGCTCGGCAGGACGCCGACGTCCTCGGCCCGGAAGCGGCTCTTTGCCACTCCGCTGAAGAATCGGAATGCAAACCGCCAGGGACCGTCCACTCCCGGCACCACGGCATCGGCACTGCAGTTCGCGACCCCGGCCTTCCTCAAGCGCGTCCCCCTCCCACCGGTAGACGAAAACGGCGAGTACGTGTCTCCGCCCCCGCTGAGGCTTCCCAAGAAGCCCCTGGTCCGCGGACTGAGCAGCATAGTAGCGGGCCTGCGCAAGATGGAGGAAGAGAGGCTCGACGAGGAACTCGAGGCCCTGCGCGAGATGGAGGAGGAGGAGGCACGGCCGCCGAAGCGCGCACCGGAGGGGGACGTCCTCGTGGCGGACAGCCAGGCTCACCAGCTGCCGCTCGGCGGCTTCGACGACGAGGGCCGGTACGACAGCCCGGTGGAGGAGGCTCCGGGCGCGGACCGCAAGCCGCTCCGCGCGTTCAAGAAGAAGGGACAGAAGCGCACGACCCGGCTCGTCAACATGCGGCCCACGCGGACGAAGAGGCCTGCGCCAGAGGCGGGCGAGCCCGCGCCTGGCGACGAGGGAGACGGCGACGGAGACCGCGTTATTCCGGAGACGCAGGCCGATCCGACCAGGCTTGCAGACGCGGCTGGCGACGATGCGTCGCTATCCGGCTCCGAGTTCGGCGGCGGATCGGAGGACGATGAGGAGGCTGCCGAGGGCGGCGCGCAGAAGACCCAGAAGACCCAGAAGACCAAGAAGACCAAGAAGGCGTCGGCCAAGGAGGCGTCGGCCAAGGAGGCGTTGACCAAGGAGGCGCCAGCCAAGGAGGCGCCAGCCAAGGAGGCGCCAGCCAAGGAGGGTGCGGTGAAGAAGGCGGTGAGAAAAGTGAACGCGCTCGCGCACGCCAACTTCCGCCGGCTGAAGTTGCGGAACACGGGGTCCAAGGGAGGACCGGCGCACAACAGCAGGTTCAGACGGCGACGATAGACAGCGGCAGTCCGTCTTGCTACACACAGAGGCGACTTGGCCACAAGTCAGCCAATGGTCGGCCATGAGTTACGATACACGAAATAGTCAGACGACCACGGGGCTCGTCCGGACACGAAGCGATAGCCGGTAATACTATTGAGTACGGCTTGTACAGACTCGTCATCCCCTCCGTTGCTGCTCCATCGGTAAACACAACGTCCCACGCGGCCGTGCACGAATGCGGATAAGCCGAGCCAGTGGGCGTCTGCGAGTGTGTGAGCGTGTGAGCGTGTGAGCGTGTGAGCATGTGAGCGTGTGAGTGTGTGCGTGTGCGTGTACGTGTGCGTGCGAGCCTGCGAGCATGCGAGCATGCGAGCGTCCCATCCATATCTGTTCTGGGCCCAGTGGCGCCGAGTCCCGGCCTGTTCTTGTTCCTGCATCGGCACGTACGTCATCCCCGCGCGCGCTGCAACCCAAACTCGCCGTTTCGTGCGAACCCGCCGTCCCCGGCGCGCCGCTGCAGCACAGCGGGGCCCTCGCCGATTGGTCTGGAAGCTTGGCGGCGAGATCGATCCCCAGCACGTACCTACTGAGATGGAAGGGGCTCGACCGTTGAAACATGCACTCGCCGGCGAACCCCGAGGTAGGCTGGCTGCATCCAGCGGTCAGTGGCTGCGTTGCTAGCCAGCCGACTAGCTCGTCAGTCGGTCAGCCGGCCAGCCATTCCCTCCACCGATGGCGGCAATTGAGATAATAAGAGGCGTTCGCTTTTTTCTCCTCATAGTCTATTCGTCTCATCAGACGAATGGCCACGTCGCATCGGTCGCATTTGCCGCGCGGACAGTTGTGGACGAGATACCGAGGGGGAGCCCAGCGCCAGTCGGGTTTGACTGGTGCGGGGCTGGTTTTCAGGGCTGGTTGCTGCGATGGCGACGCGACAGGGGATGGGGCTTTAAAATGCCATCCACACCCCGGGCAGGGGTTCCGTCTCCCAGCCAACGGTGGGGTCCAGCCCAGACCCAGCCTCCCCGATTATTGACATCACGGCACCCCTGCTAGCCATCACCTGCGCCTGAAGGCCGCGGTCCTGCTCGCAGGCCACACCAGCCCGTAAAAAAAAAAAAATAATCGAATGGCGTGCGGGATCCTCACTCCCCCTTCCAGCCACCAGCGATTGCCAACTGCTCACTGCCCGCCCACCCAAACCAAACTTTCCAACTTTCCAGCCAGCAAACCAGCCAGCAAACCAGCCAGCAAACCAAACCAGCCCGACCAACCTTGCCGGCCTGTCTACGTTACCTGCTCCTCCTGCTCCCACCAAGTACTACTTCCAGGCAGAAGAAGAAGAGGGACTTTCTATCTTTTCCTCTCTCCCCTCCCTCTCTCTTCTATCTGCTTATCTCCCTCTCTCTCTCCCTCTGCGCTCTGTGTACCCCGTCTCGCGCGCTCCCGCATTGCTGCAGCAACCGAAGGTCCAGTCTCGACCGACCGACTGGCCGGATTGACCGCACAGAAACTAAGTTTTCCACACCTTCTTTCTGCTGCTGCACTGGATACGGAGAGAGAGGCTGTCTGACGTACTTATCCTTTTTTCTTCTCCCTGCGCTCTCTAAAGCTTTGCTCGTGACTCTAGGTCTTGTCTGCGAAAGAGACGAAAAGCGAGGGTGGGCGCCATTCATTCCTCACGTCCCGCCGTCGTCACAGCCGCGCATTCCTCTCGCTCTCTCGTACTGTCCCCTCTCCCATTCCTCTCCCATTCCTCTCCCAATTCATCTCCCGATCCTCTCCCGATCCTCTCCCCATCTCCGTCCCCCCCCCCCTCGCTCGCATACCTGCGCTGTCGGCCGACGCAACGATCCTCTCCTCCTGCCTACCTGCACCTGCCTGCGCCTGCCTGCCTGCCGCCCGCCTTCCTCGCTCCCCTCCTTCCCTCCTCCATTCCTGCCCTCTTCCATCCCTATCCTCCTCCATCCATACCCTCCTCCATTCCTCCGCGCGGGCGCGCAGCTGGGAGAGGCCGGCAACGTCGTCCCCCGTCCGGCCGACCGACCGACCAAACCGATCGAGCGAGTCGACTGACCGACGAGCCAAAACAGACCGACCGCATTCCCGCCCGGGGCGCATACCGTACCGGACCGACACGGCGCGATCGAGACATCATCCTCTCATTCCTTCTCCGTCCCTCATCCTCCTCTCCTGTCTAGGGTCTGGACGCAGACCGGGCGTCGTCCACTCGCCTCCCAAACCGGCTCTCTCTCAGCGGAGGTCGGGACCGGGTTGTGCGTAACACAGAAGGAGGCGAGCATTCTGAGGGCGGCGAGAGAAGACAGGGAACACAGTCGCGATGGCGCAAGGATTCCAGATAGGATGGTACCGTAAGTGAAGCGAAGCCTCCAGGCAGTGTTCTGTTCGTGCTAACCTCTTGTCCAGGGTACCTACCATTCCTGGGCTACCACCATGTGTTGATGATCCTGATAGCCGTCTCTATCATTCTATTATGTACGTCTCCCGTCTTGTGGGGGGGGGGGGGGGGGGGGGGGGGGGGGGGGGGGGGGGGGGGGGGGGGGGGGGGGGGGGGGGGGGGGGGGG
>JAKLNC010000566.1:0-11404 GCA_022813145.1 Barbatosphaeria neglecta
CCCTACCTCCCTCCCTCCCTATCTCCCACCCTCTCAGCCCTGCCATACCAAGTTACCTGATGATCCCGCGCGTGCGGCAGCTCCTTCGGTCTCAGGTACCTCTTCGCATGTGCCAAGCAAGTTTCGTGTGGCGCTTCGGGAGAGCCCTGGGGCCAACCCACCATTCATTGCGCCATTTCCCCCTTTCCCTCCGAGAGCAGGAGCTAATAGTGAATCGACACCGTTTCTTCCGCCACTCATAGCCTGCCGCAGCAACCACCACTGCCGCAATTGCTGCCGCCGCTGCCGCTATCCATTCCGCAAAGCCACCATGGCGGACCGGTATCCAGATCGCCGGCCGCCGCCGCGGCACCCGCAAGAGTACGGCAACCCGTCGGCCAACTACCAGCGAGATGCCGCCTACTCCAGCATTTTCGGCGCCGCCCCTCCTCCCGGCCGTTCCCAGACCATGACCTCGGCCGTCCCCCCTCCCGACCTCCAGAGACAGCCCGGCCCGGGCGCCTACGACCCGGGCCGGACGACGACCATGTCGAGCATGTCGAGCATGCAGGGCATGCAGGGCATGCAGAGACAGCCCCCGCCGCGAGGGCCGCCGCCGGGCCGGGGCTACGGCGACGAAAACGACTCCCTGTCGAGCCGGACGAGGACCATGGACAGCAGCAGCAGCCTGGCCATGGGTATGAACACGATGAGCGGCGGGGGCTATCACGCGGGCATGCGGTCCGCATCCGGGGGTACGCAGATGCCCTCCCCGCAGGCCCAGTACCTGCAGCAGCAGCAGCAGATGAGGCGGTATCCCGGACAGGCCGTCCCGCCCAGGCTCGACTCGAGGGCCCCTCCCCCGCCGCAAGGGGCCTACCCTAATCCGCGCACCCCCGCGCAGCGGTTTCACCAGGGAGCCCCCGCCCCTTCGATGAACTCGGATCCCTACCGATCGCAGTCGCTCGCGAGCGCGCCGCGGCAGCAGGTGTACCAGCCGCCGCCGAGCACGTACCAGCAGTCGCCGGCCAACGCCTTCCGGCAAGCCCAGTACGGCCAGCCGCAGCACCAGTCGAGGACGACGGCGCAGGGAAGGGTCGTCCCGGACCGGCATGACGATAGGGCCATGTCTATGACCGGGGGATACGGGTCGTACGACCGCGACGCGCATCAGACCATGAGCGGGAGGGTGATCCCCAACCGGAGGGTGCCCGGTGCCGGCCCGGTCCCGGAGATGCCTATGGGTGGCGGCGGTGTCGGCGGCGGCAACTTCCCGCATCCGGGCTCGCAGACGAGGACGACGAGCATGGGCTCCGGGGTCAGCGCCACGGGCAGCGATCACCAGCGGACCATGTCGATGGCGTCGACTATCGCCCCGTCCATCGCCGCCAGCGACCGCACCGAGACCCAGACCTTGGTGCACCGTCGTTCCATCAGCCGGTCGGCGGACGGCGAGCGGCCCCCGACGGCCAAGATCCGCCCGCCGCTCGTCTACCCGGCCCTGCTGTCTCGCGTGGCCGATGTGTTCCGGCAGAAGATCGTGGTGGGCGACCGGACCAAGAACGAGCTGACGTACAAGAACGCCTTCAGCGGCGCCGAGGCTGTGGACGTGCTCTCGTACATCATCCGCACCACGGACCGGAACCTGGCGCTCCTGCTGGGCCGTGCCCTGGACGCGCAGAAATTCTTCCACGACGTGACCTACGAGCATAGGCTGCGTGACGCCTCCAGTGAGATGTACCAGTTCCGTGAGAACCTGGCCGAGGAGCCCGACGAGAAGCCGCCGGTCAACGGCGTCTTCGTGCTCCTCTCCGAGTGCTACTCGCCCACGTGCACCCGCGACCAGCTCTGCTACTCCATCGCCTGCCCGCGCCGGCTGGAGCAGGTGTCCCGGCTGAACCTGAAGATCGGCGCGGGCCTGAAGGGCAACGAGAACGCCGGCGTGAACGAGGACGATGCCGACCAGACGGACGAGCAGAAGCTGTGGATCAACTCGGTGCCCAAGGAGATCGCCGAGAGCGTGGGCGACCGCGAGAAGAAGAGGCAGGAGGTCATCTCGGAGATCTGCTACACGGAGAGGGACTTCGTCAAGGATCTAGAATACCTCCGCGACTTCTGGATCTACCCCCTCCGGTCCCCCAACTCGCCCATCCCCGCGGCCCGCAGGGTCCGCGTGGTCAACAACATCTTCAGCAACATCGTCGACCCCCCGTCCATCCACTCGGTCAGCTCGCGCTTCGCCAAGTCGCTCACGGAGCGCCAGCAGAAGAGCCCCGTCGTCTACAACATCGGCGACATCTTCCTCGACTTCGCCCCGCACTTCGAGCCCTTCATCCTCTACGGCTCCAAGCAGCTCGAGGCCAAGTACGAGTTCGAGAATGAGCGGTCCATCAACCAGATCTTCAGCCGCTTCGTCGACGAGATCGAGCGGAGGCGAGAGTCGCGCAAGCTCGAGCTCAACGGCTACCTGACCAAGCCGACCACGCGCCTGGCCCGCTACCCCCTCCTGCTGGAGAACGTGCTCAAGTACACGGAGCCGGACAACCCGGACAAGCAGGACATTCCTAAGGTCCTGGTCATGATCCGCGATCTCCTGAGCCGCGTCAACGCCGAATCCGGCAAGGCGGAGAACCGCTTCAACCTGCGCCGGCTCCACGAGCAGCTCGAGTTCCGCCCGAACGAGAAGGTCGACTTGAAGCTGCTGGATCCGGGCCGCGAGCTCGTGTTCAAGAGCCAGCTGAAGAAGACGCCCACCGAGACGGCCGACATCGTGGCGCTGCTCCTCGATCACGCCGTCCTCTTGGTGCGCTCCAAGTTGGTCGGTAAGGTCGAGCGGCAGAAGGCCTATCGACGGGTAAGAGACGCACGACCCCCCCCCCCTCCCCGCCTTGGAGAAACTTGTTCGTACTAAATCACGCACTGCAGCCTATACCCCTGGAGCTCCTTTCGATCAAGGAGATGGACGAGGTGATACCGCAAGGTGCCGTCAAGCGGTCGTCCTCCAGCCTGCTCCCGGCCCTGCGGACGAACACCTCGGAGACGAAAAAGGGCGAGGGCTGGCCCATCACCTTCCGGCATCTGGGTAAGAACGGGTATGAGCTCACGCTGTACGCCGCCAACCAGGCCGCCCGGCAGAAGTGGCTGGAGTTCATCGACACCGCGCAGCAGCGGCTCCGTGCCCGCGCGGATTTCTTGAATACGACCGTGATCCCGAGCAATTTCGTCACCGCCACGAACAAGGTCAACTGCGCGGCGCCCTGTGGTGAGTTCCCCTTATCGCGGTCCCGTTCGCGCTGCGTACTGACGGAGCATGTCTTCCCAAACATAGACGGCGGCCGCAAGCTGGTATTCGGTACCGAGAACGGCATCTACGTCTCTGATCGTAAGGGCAGGGAGCAGAGTCCTAAGAAGGTCATCGAGGTGCCGAACGTCACGCAGGTGGACATCCTGGAGGAATACCAGCTGCTGTTGGTGCTCTCGAACCGGACATTGTACTCGTATCCCCTCACGGCGCTGGACCCCAACGAGCAGATCCTGTCTAAGAGGCCGAAGAAGATCCAGAACCACTGCAGCTTCTTCAAGACGGGCATCTGTCTGGGGCGGCACCTGGTCTGCTGTGTCAAGTCCACGGCGCTGTCGACGACGGTCAAGGTATACGAGCCGAACGACGCGCTGTCCAAGGCGAAGAAGCAGAAGGGCTTCGGCAAGATGTTCAACGCGGGGCAGGAGGAGCTCAAGGCGTTCAAGGAGTTCTACATCCCGTCCGAGTCGTCCTCGATCCACTTCCTCAAGTCGAGCCTGTGCGTCGCGTCGTCGCGCGGCTTCGAGGTGGTGTCGCTCAAGACGCTGGAGACGCAGTCGCTGCTCGACCAGGCCGACACCTCGCTCGACTTCGTGGCGCGGCGGGAGGGCGTCAAGCCTATCCACATCGAGCGGCTCAACGGCGAGTTCCTGCTGAACTACTCCGAGTTCTCCTTCTTCGTCAACCGTAACGGGTGGCGTGCGCGGCCCGAGTGGAGGATCGACTGGGAGGGCACCCCGCAGAGCTTCGCGCTGTCGTACCCGTGGATCCTGGCCTTCGAGCCTAACTTCATCGAGCTGCGGAATATCGAGTCGGGCGCCGTACACATCGTGCCGCACAAGAACATCCGCATGTTGCACTGCAGCACTCACGAGGTAAGCAAGGCATCGGGCCTTTTTTTGGGAGGGTGGACTGCTGACCGTTCTAGATCCTTTTCGCATACGAGGACGAGCGCGGCGAAGATGCGGTGGAGGCCCTTGACTTCTGGAAGAGCCAGCGGAAATCCGAGATGCCGCCCGGCCCTATCGACGTCGGCAACTCTTCTGCGAGCCCGGGCTCTCCGTCCGGGCGTCAAGCTCGCCTCTCCCAATGATCGCTGGGCGCTGGCTGGCTGGCTCCTCTCCCTGCTCGTCGACGCGTGGTGATGACGCGGAGTCGTGCCGTACTGCACCATACCGTAACATATCGTGTCCCTCCCTCCTCCCGTTCGTGGCTGCGCCGTGACCCGAGGACGGAGACTGGGACGAGGGAACTAATATTTGAATGGGTCTACTTATTACTACTACTACCTACCTACCTACCTACCTTACTACTACCCGCATCCTTTCTCGTCTAGCGGAGCGGTCATAGAGCAAATTTCCAACAGCGTCTCGTCACCGGAAGGTCCAAAGCTTGCACGTAGGGGGATAGCCAGAGCAGAGAGCGCGAAGGAGCACGAAGGAGCACGAAGGAGGCGGACCAACCGGCCGATGGCAGCCATACAGTGGCTTCCCCGATATCGCAGGCCCTTTTTCTCTCCCGGGAGACTAGACACACCCAGTACTCGTGCGCTACATCGTTGCACGAGGGGGGAAGACAACGCATCCTCTTCTCCTTTGGTCCATCAAAGGCGTCGAGCAAAGCTAGGCCCTCGTAACGGAGCACAACGTCGAGGCACCAAGGCGCGGAGGCATGGAGGCACGAGGACACGGAGGCACACAGTCTGCAATCTGCAATACACCTTGTGGTCGGCAGCCCATCCACAACCCCCTCGCTAGTCATTCTTGGTAGGGCTGCGTGGGGGAGGAGCCGAGAGTGCCAGGAGGGGGGGAGGGGAAGAAGGAACAGCTTTCCCTGCCACGCCCCCCCCCCCTTCACCCCCCTCCAAGTTGCAAGCAAAGATTCTAGCCTGCCTTCAAAAGAAGCCTACGTGCCTCACGACGTGAGCCCAGGACAGCTAGCTCGCCGGCTATCGAACGACTGGCCCATGGCGGTGACGGTCGGCACCAAGTATGGAAGTACGTTGTATTAGGGTTGTTTGGTACAAGCTAATTCGTTGGGGCCGTTCTTCCTGTCTTTTTCTGGTTACGATTTTCCTCACGTATCGTCTCCCCACGATGCAAAAGATCATGTGGACGACAGGGAATTTTAGTATCTACCTCTCCAAGTTACCTAGGGACCCTTTTTTTCCGACTCTTCTTTTCTTTTTCTCGATATTGTTTCTTCGGCTTTTTTTTCTTTTTTCTTTCTTCTCTCTCCTCGTTTTTCAGTACAGCGTTTTTGTGTAATCTATCCCAAGTTGGCGAGGGAGCGGTACGCCCGTCGTGAGTGGGGGTGGGGGAGAGGGCCTCGGACGCGGGGGGAGAGAGAAAGAGGCTTGGCGGGAGGGGACAGAGGGACGGAGGGACGGAGATGGAGGTGTGTGTCTGGAAGGAGAAAAAGGAAAGGGAACGGGAACAGGAAGTGGAAGAAGAGGGGAGAAAGGGAAAGGAAGAAAAGAAAAAGAAGAAAAAAAGCAACGAGTGCATGAAAGATTGGAAGAGCGCAGAGTCCCTGCGGCTTACCTGCGTTACGTTAAGAGCATCCGTATGTTGCCCCTCCCCTCTCCGAAGCTGTTCCTCTGCTTCCCGCTTTCTCTTCTTTTCTTCTTTCCTTCCCCACCTCCTCCCTCCCTCCCTACCTTTGGATCTACCCTGCCTACCCTACTTTCGTCTGTACCTGCCTTTCTGAGGCCCTTGGCTCATTTCCCTTCTCCTCCTACCTACGCTGCGGCTGCGACTGCGCCCCTCGTCACCAAGAAATTTGTTTTTTGTGTAGTTTTCTCTCCCTCTTATCATATATATATCCCTCTCTATTACAGTAGCGGTTTTGGGAAAGATCTCTTGTAAACCGAGGCAGTGCAGCTGAGGACGCGTTTTGAGACAAAAAGAGGTACCTAGATAAGAATCGGAGTTTTGATTTTTTTTTTTTATGGCGCAGGTATGTACGCCCTGAGGTATTATTCGTAACTTGGTGTCTCCCGTCCCCTCCGAGTTCCTCGCAACTGCGTGTAAAGTTGTTTACCTCGCAGGGATATCTAACCGCGACGGGCTGAGTCTGGTAAGAAGCATGAAGCTGAGGAGAGGGGTCGAAAGCCGCTTGCGCTAGCTACCTAGGTACGAGTACTAGCTCGCCCCGAACGCCATCTCCATAATCCACCCCGGATTGCCTATGTCAGTGCCCTACATGATGTATGCAACGGCACTAAAGGTACAAGTTAGCATGAAGCCACTAAGGCTAGGTAGCTGCAAGTTGGCCCCCTAGCCTGCTCTCCTGCTTGCTTGCTAGCCTGCCTACCCGACCTACCTACGTCGCCAAGAACACGGAGGGACTAATGAAGCTGAGAAGAGAGGGTTTAAAAAAACCGCGCAAGACCCTCTTGGACCCTCTGGACCCTCTAGACCCTCTAGACCCTCTAGACCCTGACGCCCCCCATCTAGAACAGGCAATTTCGAGGTTCGAGACCCCTAGGGTCTCGCGAGGTCGCAGGTCGCAGAAAGCCCCCCACCATGCGGTAGGTAGTCGAGGAGGGGACAGGGCTCGCTCCATTGTCGGCTGGAGTGGGCCGGGCGAACCTCCAAACTACCTACTTACTTATCTTATAGTGATATTTGCCGCGTCGTGATTGATATCAGGACCTACATAGCAAGTAAGCAGTAGAGAGAGCCTAGTGATCAAGATCAAGCAGCGGCGTTGGCGTTTCCGCCTCGTTAATGATCTCGATGACGATCATCATCGCCAGCCGCCTTCAAGTGCCATAGGGCACCTAGCTTGTGATGGATGGTGGCGTTACCTACCTGAATACCTAGATAGCATGTGGTAGGGAGGGAACCTACTATATCCCACATCCTACATACGTCCCTCCCCCGAAGCGTGAGCATGATGCAGGAGGGGGGGGGATGCAGAACGCGTAACGTGGTGAAAAGGAGGACTGACTGGAGCGGATGGACGACACGCCGATACTAGGCATATAGGTAGTGAGCACGGAGCACAGTAAGAGCCTCTTCCTCCACAAGCAAGGGGGCGGGCGTGGGGATGATCGGCAGCGCGGCATATTCCCAATTCCTGCGCACTAGCACGTATCCACCGGTCGAGGATGTCGGGGCTTTTACTACCTATCCACCTTTTCTCCGTAGCTTACTTAATTATGCAGGACTTGATTTCCAAGCTTCGCTTTCGGTGTCGCCTAGAGCATGTACAGGTACTGAGGCGGTCCGGTCTCTCGGTCGGCAAATGTGGAAGGGGGAGTGGAAGCTGGTGAGAAGGGAGGAGGGGCGCCCCTGATAAGGACGAGTGGGACGTACTCGTCGGAAGTAGCTTGCTTGTTCACTTCTCTAGAGGATCGACAATGCAGTTGGAGCAAACCAATGGAACGGATCGACAGAGCGGCAAACCGAAACTTTTGTCCCACTCCCTATACCTGCCTCTGTGCCGACTCCGCACCGGGGCGGGCTGGGCCTGACTTGGAGGCACCTGTAGGATAGATACTAAGACTTAAGTAGTCCGCGTAGCCTTGAGCGTTGGGCGATGGAGGCCGCCGGCCACGGCAGACCGGAGAATGAAAAGAAAGTTCAAAGTTTCGAAGCTACGGCTATAACTAGGTGGGTGTTACCTAACTTCGTGTCTGCGTGCATACCGGCCGAAAAAGGGACCTTGCAGAGAGCCTGGAGGGGGGGGGGGGGTTCACAGTGCACAGGGGGAAAGGGGGGAAGGAAAAAGGAGGGGGGGGAAAGGAGGGAAGGAAAGGGAGGGAAGGAAAAATGAGTAAAGGAAAAATGAGGAAAGGAAAAAGGAGGGAAGGAAAGAGAAGGAAAAAAAGGAAAGAAATTACGAGAAAGGATGGCGGAGGGAGGAAGAAGGGAAACCTAAAGAGAGGAAGAGTGATGTGCAATTCGTAGGTGAGAATGTGAGGCTTCCGTTGATGGTTGTTCCCTGCGCGTCATCATGGCGAAATCATGCATGGCCGGCCGTCTGTCAGACTGTAAGACTCTACACCGTAAGGGGTTAACTCCACGCACCGTGTATTCGTCTTTTCTCTTGTATTCTCGTCTGGCATATTTCGCAACTGCTTCCCGCGGCAGACCGGAGTGAGGGTATTTAGGGGGCTTAGGTAGGGGAGCTTAGGGAGCATTACCCCTGTATCCTCAGCGGATGTGGAGAAGCGGATGCTGAAAAGCGGATACTGGAGTGCGTAAGGTGAGGTGAGGCGGGGTGAGAAAAGGGAGTGCATAATACAGACTGCAGACGCACTCCATACCGGGCTGGTTGCACGTTCACTGCGTCGGGTCCGTCGATTGTGCTTTTACCTAATTGGCAGTACGTACGAGATGGCTTGCCGGCGTAAATTAATTGGAAGCTGTAGGCTGAGGTAGGTGGCGCACGGCATTCCACGAGGGGGGTCAGGAATATCATGAAAAAAAAAGGCCGAGATAAAACAGGAGGCGTACTTACCGAGCAGATGCCTACCAGCCTGACCAACCTGACTCAGGTTGAGAGGTCGTCGAGCTGCCTCGAGTTGCCTCGAGTTGCCTCGGGCTGCCTCGGGCTGCCTCGTCGAGCTACCTCGTTGAGCTACCTCGTTGAGCTGCCTCGTTGAGCTGCCTCGTTGAGCTACCTCGTTGAGCTGCCTCGTTGAGCTGCCTCGTCGAGCTGCCTCGTGTGGAGTTGCCTGTTTTATTTGCGGCCGTTGACTGGAGCTCTGTAGCGTGTGGTGTGGCATCCGGGTTAGACTTTTCAGCGCTTTCTTCCTCAAAAATCTTCCACGAGAAAAGGGGAGGGTGTGAGGACGTGGTGTGAGGGCGAGAGGGTGTGGAGAACTGGGGAACGGCTTCTCTCCTTACAGGCCGGACGGGGGATCACACGACAGGGTGTCCCTGTACCAAGTACTGGACCGCAGAGTACGGATGGTGGACACGGGAGCGAGAGGCTCTCGCTCCTGGGCAGCGGCGGGCCTGTAGAAAGGCTGGCCGCTGAGGCTTATTCATCGCGGTTGGGCCGTTCGCCGTGCAGGTACGGATGGCAGACTACCCGTACCGCTCGGCCGAGTACAGCCAGGTCGCATTACCTACATCGCCAAGACCACCTCGCGTTGCTCCCGCCCCCCTTCCCTGTGTTGCAGTTGTACGTATGCAGGTTGAAACCGGCGGCGGAGTTGGTCGGCCACCACCATCGACTGGCGACCAGCGACCAACAGGCTCCCAGATCTGGGTTCTTGCCGCGGGCGGAAACCCGTCCGCCCAGCCAGTGCCCGTCGGTTTGCGAGTTGGCAGCCGTCGGAACCGCCCAACTCGAGCTGCTATTACGGCCGGGTATGGACGGCTGTGCCGGGAGCGGGACGGTAGGGGGGAAAGCAAGGAGGAAGGGACCGGGCACGGGAGGCAGAAACTGGTTGACCGGAACTGATCGACCAGAACGGATCGATCAGAAACCTGATCAGAGACCTGGGCCGGGAGGCCGACAAACACGATGCGCCATCGTCACGTCCAGCGCATTGCTGCATTCCTCCGCGGCCTGTCCGCCGCTTCGTATATGTACGATCCGCCTCGCGTGAGTGGCGGCCTCGGCGGGCTCGAGGGACGGAGAACGGAGTGCTCGACCGGCACTTCCGCTTCCGTGGCGTTGGTTCCTGATGCTCCTCCCCTGCTGGAGCCGCTGTGTTGTCTGCTACTCAGCAGTGATGTGATTCGCACGGGGGAGGAATATGGGAGCGAGCGAACGAGGGGAAGGAAGAAGAGAGGAGAGAGGGGAGAGAGGAGGTCTAGCCAGTCAGCTCTAGCTTGCCCGCTGGCCAGGGGGGGGGTGTCGACACGCACCCGTAGACATGCCTAATAGCAATTGATAAAAGCAAGGAGCTACCTGCATGCTGGACCATTGTTGGCCTTCTCGAGATGTCGAGGCGACGGCCCCCGGTGTGTCGAGGTGGAGGCGGTGCCGCAGCCTGCAGCGTACAAGTACAGGCAGCTTAGCGCCTTAGCTCCCCCGTACGGTCGCAGCTGCGGGGAGCCCTGCTGGCGTTACGGCAGTGCCGCTGAAAGGGCCGGGGGGCGGGGAGGAGGGGCTGCGGAGACTGCAGTGGTGTTACTGGTGGGGTCGGCCGCCCCAACGGCCGCCCGGTTCCCTTCCCATTCCATTCCGACCACGCAAACAAGTCGTCATGTCTGCAACTCGACCTCGACCCCGGACGCCGAAGCATCACGACCAGAGGCAGGTAGGCAGGTACCCACTGTGCGCAGATTGACCCCAGCGGATTCACCCCAGCAGATTCACCCCAGCAGGCAACCATGGATGCGTTTCCCCCGGTGCCGCGAGGGAGAAGGGCCTGTTGTCCGCAGGTCCCGAGTAGGTGCATCTGCCGGCGCCGGCTTTCCTGCCTGCCTCGTTTTTATCGATTATATGACATGGCGTCCGCGCGGCGTCCTCCGCCTCCGCGAAGAACGTGGATGCGCCGGTCGGCCGATGGACCGACGCGCCGATGGGCTGACGGCCACTGGCTGCCTGGGCTGAGCCGGCCTGGATGTGCCTGGGTCGTGTGGCGTTCGTCCGCAGGCCTGGTGTTTGTGCCACTTTGGTACGCCTGCATGCAGCGACGCCTTTTCGGCCTGGGGGAAGCGGGGGAGGGCCAGCGGGGCAGGGCCGGCGGGAACGGAAGAAGAAGGGGAGGAGGAGGGTAGGGGTATGCCCAGCGAAAAAAAAAAAGAAAATATCATATACGCCACGCCCTCCGCCAAGTCTCGGCGGCGGCGGCGGTGGTGGTGGTGGTGGTCTCGCCGTCCCGGACTGGGAAGGATTCCGCTTCTGGCTGACGCTGGCGTGCTGGGGAAGCACGACAAAAAGGGAGGGAGAGAACATGCTCGCGGACGGTTGGTTGGCCGAATTGGCGGTCTGGCTAACGTGCCCGGTCCTGGTCCAGGGCCCTTGGCTCTCTGACTGCTGACTGCCTGACAGCCTGACTGAGACTATACGACCCATGCCCTTTTTATCACGCTTTTTTAATATCCTTATTTTTCTATAATCTGTTTTTCTTTTTTTTTTTTTTCCTGCTTCGAGCAGTCCGCACCAACCCCGGGCCGGGGGGGGCGGGGGGGGGGGGGGGGGGCGGGGGGGGGG